>JAPDSC010162389.1:0-11488 GCA_026290005.1 Latrodectus geometricus | reverse complement strand
CTATTTTAGTATAAAAAATGCAATTGAAACTAGTGCACAATAAGTGCGTTTTAAAAGTTTCTGTTATTAAGACCATTCTTTGTTAAATGCATTTCTAAATAAACCTGAATTAGTAATAACACCATCACAATAGTAATTTTAATGCTTTTAGATTATTTTTTACATTTATTGAATAGTTGAAATCAATATTATGTAAGAAACAGACACAAGGAAATATATGTATTAATAACGAACTGCAATTGAAAACTGTTTACACTGAATGATTGCTGTCATATAAAAGAATTAGCCATATTTTAAATCGTTGAAAATATTTAGAAGCTTATCGCAAAACATTCTACCACTTACTATTTTAAAATGCAAAATTTTTAGTGGTACACCTTCACATGGAATAAGTGTGGAGGGAAAAGTCAATGTAAAATCCCATCTATCTACACTGAAATCCTTTGTAGCTCTGCACAAAAGAATGTTCATGAAAGTATGTTGAACTTACACACAATGGTCTTCACTCAACTCTCATTAGAAGTGAAACAATCTATAACTACAAAGCTTTTAAAAGTTCATATATGTATGCAGGTGAATAACATATTATTAAGAACTTTACTCATAAACAGTGATTGAATGTTTCGATTCTGTTTGTATACATAAAAAAGACACTGTTCTCAAAGCAAATATTTCATGTTGTATAGTGAAAATTTAAATGTATTTTATGTAATGAAAATTGTTTTGGAATATTAAACATTTCATTTTTAATATTGACTCTTAGTTATTTAGTAATAATTAAAAAAATCTCACTTAACATGTGCTGCTAATTGAATATTTTCAAAATTTTGCATTGATGAATCGTCAACATTTACTACAAATAAAAAATTTATGAAATAGTGAATATTTCAAATTGTAAAACTGCTTAATAAAAATAAATATTATGAATTAGTCATATTATATTTTAATTGACTAAACCACCTTCTTTAGCGAAGATATTTCGATTTGATAATAAACGAGTTTCATACTTTTTAATTATTTATACCATTTACTTAGCTTTGAGAAAAAAGTTGCTTTGTATCACAAAATGTGGTTTCATATCGATAGAATAAAATTAAGTTATATATGCACTGCTATATATAACTTAATTTTATTCTATCGCCTATTCAACTTGGCTTGGTATCCCAGGTCAAGATTGGTATCTAATCCTGATAATGTTGAACTTAAGGTCAAAACGATAACAGTTTGAATTACTATTTTAGTTCCTCTATTCTACACTGGTGTCCAAAATTAAAAGAATTTTCAGATCTTTTAAATTCAATCTCTTCAGGGTCAATTCTGGACTTGAAAATAACCTACTTCATAACTCCCCACAATTCGCCACTTTATTTTATCTACTAAACCCTGGTAATTATTCATTGTTACTGTTAAGATTTCAATCCAATTGATTGAGGTACAACTATACCAAGTAATTTGGTGAGGTGTACTTTAAAAAAAGAGAGTTTTGTAATGCGTGCTTATTTGCCTGTTTTGTATTGCCTGGTTCTGCCCCCACAAATACATGTATGCTTAAGTGTTCAACTTATGATTTATATCTTTGCCTCCAAGTAGTGATTTTACATTATGTTTAGCTCTTTTCAAGAAATTCAACAAAATATGCAAATTTTTTTCAATTTTGAATACCAGTGTCATTAAAGATCTGCTTTTTCTTAATTAGAAAGTTATTTTTAAGGACTGGTGACTTAGTAAATGTTTCTTTAGTAAAATCACTAATTTAAGTTTTGATATAAAAACAAATATTTCATATTTTATTTAAGGCAAAAAATATACTCAAACCATACTTGTGTATATTCTATTAAATGAATAGATAAATAACATGCTATTACAACATTGAAAATGATTGAAAAACTGATAGACTATAAATAAGAAAATACTAATGAATTTAAAGAGGAAGATAATCGATGTCTAAAAGCTATACACAATGGCAGCTTATAATTCTTCTACAATGGCAGCTTATCATTGTTAAAGTGACTAAATGTTTTGCTTGTCTAAATATGAAAGATAGAATATTGTCTCATAATATTGTACTTCTGACAAAAAATTTGTTTTTCTGTGCCAGACTCAAAATGAAAAGTGTCAGCAAACCTAAAACAATGATCCATTAAGAGAAAGAGCATGAAAGAGATAAAATTATGAATTTTTGTGGGCGATTGATGGAAATTCTTAAACTCACAGTCTTCACCAAATCGCATTGTTTCACAATGAGAGAAAATACAATCAAGATGTTAAATCAATAAAATTTACAGTAAAGTTATCTACACAAAATCTATGAAAAAATTAGGACAAGGAAACTTACATTCAACAGCGTCACAAGCCCTTTTTTTGCTCGGACTTTCTTCTCCACTTTCTTCATCATCTGCACCTAAACAAAAAAAATGAAAGTAAATTGTAACTAATTTTATAGCTAATAATATTAAATGCTATTTTCAAGCCTTAAATATAAGTCTTATTCTACTCTCTCACAGGGAAAATATACACCATATTTCCTCAAGAATAAAAATGAATTAAATGATACATAAAATCGACAACTAAATTTGTGCAAAAATATACTAAACAAAATCCTTATTCCTTGTGTTAACCAAATTTTTGAGCAAAATACTTGTGTATAACATTCTCACAACTGTTTTAACAATAGAAGGAAATTTGATAATTTTTTTATATTCTACAGAAACATTAAGTTAAAAGAATAAAGGACTGTGATGTTAAAGAACTATTTGACTGCCTTACGAAAGTGAATTTGCAATCTCTTCTCGAGTAGATTTTGAATTATGACGTTTATATTTCTACAAGTTTTCATATCGCAAATATTCCTGTATTGTTTTAGCAGTCTTTCACAATTTTACTCATTTCACATTTAATACTGTTGGCAATAACAATAGCTATAACTGAAAGGAAAGATCTTTAATATAAGGCTTTGAAAATGCTATCATAAAAGCCTTCACAAAGAGTTACAACTTGAACGCCCTCTTGAATTAATGATATGAAACACCCCAATTTAAACTAATATGAACCTTTTCATTCCTGCGATATAATTTAACATTGCCCATTTTATTTATCATTTTAAGTACAAATAAAATTCTGATTTTTAAATAATTATTCTGATTATTCTACAGAGGTCGCAGATGGTAAAAGATAAATATCCGGAAAAGTAGATAAGTTTATTCATTTCGCCATTTTGAATCTATTGCAAAAAATCAGATGTGTATTAACTTAAGTTTTTCATTAAGTTTGTAACTATATCTTGTAAAATTTGTTCAGTAATAATTTTATCCATGAACCTACTTCTTTTACCAACAATTTATTGAATTTGAAAAACAAGTGTAAAGGCATGTTATGTTAAGGAAAGAGGGGTGTAATTGCAATGTTCTCCAAGCGAAATGATTATCTCGCTTGACTATTTTGCTGATCTTAAAGGGAAGGGGATCAAAATACTAAGCCACTGAAGCACACACAAACAAAATTTTCATTCTGAATGTGAATATAAATATTACTTATTTAATAAATTGTGAACATTTTTTTTAATATATTAAAAGAAGTTATTTTAATGAAAAATTATTAAAGTATTTTTTCCTGTCTCATCACAGGTTCCTTTTTCCACCCAATGGAATTTGAAATATTCTTATAAGTATGTTATTTGAGTACACCTCCTTCTCACTCCTCTTTTACATTTGATAAAAAAAATTTACATTGTAAACTATCAATACATCATTTAATTTTGTGAAACTGTTTGAATACGAAGCATCTGATAAAAAAATTTGTTTCACTAGATCTAATGAAGTAAGTGTGCTTGAAATTTCAGATGTAGCTTTAAAGGAATGCAAGAAATGTTCAACAAAACAAAGATTTTATTAAAAACTAACAAAATCAATCACTTGATTAGAGGACTGAAATCATGATCTGTATTCCCACCTATTTCATTACCTGCATTTACTATTAAAAGAAAGTATTTTCTAGAGAGTAGCTTTTCTACCTGATTTCTAATCTACATATGACTGGATAATTATCAAACATATTTCTTTAAAAGCATTAAATGTATCTTGGTATTATATATATACACACAGTGTACAAACTTTCTCTTTAAGAACCTATATGGGAAGTAATAAATTTCTTCATATCAATAAGTTGTTTTATGTAAATTTTATTTCAAGTTTCATCAATATTTAATAAATAATGTGTCTGGCAAATTTTCCTTTGTGTCACACCTTAGCAGTTAGTACATGTGGAACACATTTTTCTCAAATTTAGTATGAACAAGGGAAATTTATTATTAGAGAATATCTGTGTTTCAACTTTTAGAACTGAAGTATTCACTAAAAAATACAGTGATAATTACATAATTTTGTGCTTAGTATTGGGTTGTTCGGAAAGTCATTTCGTTTTTCCCACCTGAATCGGTTTTTTGCTAGTGAAAACCAACCATTTTATAAGTATGAAATCTTGCTGCAACCAGAAAAATGATAAAAGGTATTGGACTAGAATTGACAATAAACAATTCAATAGAATATTTATACGCTATACGGTTCTCATTTTCCTATAAAACGAAATGATTTTCCGAACAACCCAATAGCTTTATCACATGCACGAAATTTTTAGATTTCTAAGGCTGATGACACAACTAGTAATATCACACAGTAGTACCCAGATTATGTGAAGAGAATGATAAACCTTATTCTGAACATAAATTAAATCTCTACTAAATCTTATGTCGAACAATCTCTTCAATTGAAAGCTTGGTAAAACGTAATTTTTTAATTGAATTGTTGACTACAAAAATTTTCAAAAGATGGTAACTTTAGAAAATTTTTAGAAATTAAATGATATTTTTAAAAAAATATGTTACAGGGGTTTTTATATGTGTTTTTAGAACATTTAATATGTTTTTAGAACATTCTACATTGCATTCATGTTTAGCTGAGCTATGCAAGAAATCTTAGTCAGCATTTATAAAAATTTAAGCAAAAACCACGTTTCTTCAAAATTACAACTTGTATTAGTAATAAAAATTGATGCAAATTTTGCACTGAAAGTGATATCCAAAAAAAAAAACTAGATAGAATGATCAGCTGAGTCTACTCTTAATGCATTTTTTTATTTTATAAGCTCAGCAATTCATTCATAATTAAAAAAAAAATCATATACTCAGAACGCATAATTTTACTGTATATTGAAACTTTAAATTTTTGCATAAAATTACCAATTAAATATTTAAATTCAAGTATTCAACATTTCTTTACAGTTTTTCGTATCAGCTTGTATTAACCATTTCTTACTTACAAATCGGTACTTTAATTTGTTTCATAGAAAAAGGATTCACTTTTCTGCTCATACGTTTTTAAATTAAATGAAAAAATACTAGAACTATTCTCATGTATTTTTTACATATGTTAATTTATAATTACTTTAAGAATGTGTTAATTTATATAACTTTTAATAAAGAAAATTATTAAAATTAATAGTAAAACATAATTTAAAGTAGGTTATGATATAAATTCTATTTCATAAATATCAAGAACTGCTAAGTTTAAGAAAAAAATAAGCAGATTTCTTATTTATAATTATTCTGGTCTTACAATAATAAATTTAGTTACAGTAAAAGTTTTAAGTTCTGTATTATATTCTTCCAGGATTTATGGTAAAAATGTAATTTTATGAAACTCTTATGCATACACAGAGTCCAATCACATCACAATAACTACTTACCAAAAGGCAGAGTAACAACCTTTCGCAGTGTGGGCTGCTGTCAGACATACAGGAAGAAAGTCAATAAGGTTCCTGAATATGTTCACTGGGATTTTGAGAAATGCATACTACATTGCAGCAGCCTGCTGAGATTTAGGCCTCAGCAATCTAGATTATGGGAATGAGGATCCATAACCTGAGCAAGCCGATCAAGATGGTCCATAGATTCTCGATTAGGTTTAAGCCAGCTGAGTTTGCTGGCCAGGGAAGAATGGTAAGCTCTTTCTATTGCTCTTTGAACTACACATAGTCGCTGTTACCTATATGACACCTTGCAGTATCCTGCTGGTAGATGCCATCATCTTGAGAAAAAACAATAAGCATATGTTGAAGGCATGGGACGCAAAAACAGATGAGTACTTGAATTGATTCATCATGCCTTCCACAATGATGAGTCAATCCAGAAAATGCCAAAAAAATATTTCTCAGAACATAATGCTCTTGCCTGCACCATTCCAGCAATGGTTACTAGTAGGTGTTTCCTTTCACAGGTTTCACATTATACATGATGAAATCCGATGCAGCATAAAACGTGATTTATTGGAAAAATTCAAACTGTTGCCAGTGGACGTCCAGTTACAGTACTTGTAAGCAAATTCCAATCTTTGTCATCAATGAACAGCAATCAATATAAATGCACTAACAAAACATCTACTTCAGAAACCATACTTAGCAATGTTGTTTGAACAGTAGTTTGAGTGACACTGTTAATGACCACTTGATTCACTTGAGTTACTCAGCAAGTCTATTAGTCGAAACACATCTCCACAGCCGTTTTTCACCTCAATCACAATATCGCCTGTGGTTGCACCACTTTAGCAAGGTCGCTGATTTTGGACACTCCAGCTTTGGCATACATAATATGCTTTTACCATAGCAGTAGGCGAACAGTTAACAAACTTAGTTGCTTTGGTAAAAGGCTTGCACTCTTGTCCCAAAAATCAATGATCATGTCAGGATATTATGTAAATCACTCCATTTCTGCATTACACACTTGCAAACCCATTACATACCCTCAACTGCTCTGTATCTAATCCTTTTGTGATGAGTTGTTAAATATAAATGTCGAAATTACGTGATCACATTAATATGAGTGGACTGTGTATTTACCCAAAGAAAAAACTTTTTTTATATAATAAAATACACATAAACAAAAACTATCATTAAAATTATCTTTTTATATAATAAGACTTACTATGGGATGAATGAAGTCTTTTTTTCCCCCTTGATTGACCTGAAAATAATAAAACAAAATTTTATTATCGTTCAATTTGAAAGTTTTACATTCAGGTTTGCTATGTAATTAATGAAAAAACATTTCTAAAAAAATAATGTATTTTCAAATATTTATAAGCTGAATATAAACTTCATTCTATTTGTTTGATTTTTTTTTTTTTTTTTTTTTTTGGTTAAATTTTGAGCATCAGCCTGGATTTTTTTTTATGTAAGACTTAGTTTATCCAATGCTTTTATCTAGAGATTATGATTAAAATGTTTGCTATTAAAATTGATCAGTTGCTTACGATGTTAAGTACTCAGTTTAAATATTCAACATTGCCTTCAGAAAATCTTTTCATTTCACCAACCAAAGAATTGATTCTCTATCACCTTTTAAAATTCTTATCTATATGCAATATGTGATGCATTTGAAATATAAATATTGTATTCAATAAATTATAATTTGTTAAGCAGTATCTGGCAACAGTGGACAGTGCTTTTAAGAAGTTGTTTGAGTGCTAGATGATTAGAACGATCTGAGGGAATTAACTTATTATTGTTGTTTTAACTAATAAAAGTTATGTTTAATCTCTTGATTATCAGTCTTTAATAAACAACAAACGTTACACAATAGAAGAGAATAAAGAAAAATGATTCTTGCATCGGATAGCAGTTTTCTGTCCATTCTCATTGTAGTTATTATTACTATTAATAATAAATAGTATTCCTTAACATTCGATTATGTAAAAGTATTTTCAATGCTCACTACAATGTAAGAGTGTTTTTATTTGCTTTTCAAATATACTGTAGACTAGAGTAAATTAAAACATGAATGATAGTAATTTATATTTACATTGTAGAATAGTGATTAATACCTGCTTTAAATACATAAGAAAAATCTCCTAACTTTTCACTTTTTTTTTTCTTTTTTTTTAACCTATAGAACTCATTTTGTTGCAAGAAAACATTCAGAGCAAAACTAAGTAAATATTAAAAATTTATTTTCAAAGTCACAATTTTTCCCAAATTGCAACAAAAACTTTTCCATTGAAAGTTGTGTGCTATTCGTTAAGCAAAGGAACTCTTTTTCTGAAGTTTCAACATTTGTACGGTCAGAAAAACTTTCATTTAAATTCATTAATTAATCAATAGTGTAATGTTAAAAATTAATTACTGCGATAAACTTTAAGATAGAATATAATACCAAGGCTTGAAATGTAAGGCTTCTAGATAAATAAATGCGATTCATATTAGATGAAACCTACATTTGCTAGAATAATGAGAAAACTTTAAAAAGAGCGAGGACGATGAGAAATAACACAACTAGGACAACAAGCATAACTTTTATTTTCTTGTAATGTGTATCTAGCTTTTCGGGATAACTATTTTTCTGAAAAAATAACACTATATATAAATACTGTTTTAACAAAACTTGCTAAAAATTAAGTTTTGTGCAACATTCCATTTTCCATCATGAAATGTAGCCTAGCTAGTAGATTAGCAAAACACTAAATGAATGTGGTATTAAGCACTTAGAAATTTTTTATAATTACGAAGTTACAGCATACTGAAATTAAAATTAACTTCCTCTGTGATCCAATAATTCCTATCGATCACATATCGAGAAATTCATAAACTCATTGTATAGAGGGAAAACATTTTAGAACAATAAAAAAGTAAATATTATTAAGCAGAAATCCAACATTGGCTTATCATGTATGGTAAGAAATTTTTTCTGGTCCTAGTTAAAAATAGACCTTCTAATTATATGCATAGACGAGTTTTAAAAGAAGAGAAAGAATTATTCCTGCCCTTTCGAAAACGAGTTTCGTAAATAAATTGTTAACAGTTTTGCTAACATCAGACCAAAAGTACCTTTACAGGAAGTTCAAATCTGTTAACTGTGCTGTAAATTAATTACAAGCACTCCCATCAAAGTTTTGAAGTAAACAATGCTACAAAAAGAAACAGCAGTTTTAAATCAAACAAAGATCAAAACTAGACATTTTTTATTGCATTCTGTGAAACTCTTCTCAATTCAACACCTTTTGAATACTTAACAGATCTATAAAATAATGATTTGAATTACACAGATAAAGCAGCTTATTATTTTTAATTATCTAGAAAATTTAATTTTATTCAAAGCTTTAATTATTTATATGTATTTATATGTATATTATGGATTGTTAGAGTTAAGAAATAATCCCATTTCTGGGTTAGGTTTGTCTCCCACACAGCTGATGTTTAGCCGGAGATTAAGGACAAAATTACTCATTAGTAATAAATTGTTAAATGTGGAGATATTTGGAGAAGAACCAAAATTATTAAAGCAACGCCAAGAAAAACAAAAGTCTTATTTTGATAGAAACACCAAAATATTAAAAATAGGTGATAATGTGTGCATATGGAATTTGAATAAAACTTGGGAACCAGGAACAGTGCTTTCTGTTAATAAAAACTCATGGTCTTATAATGTGCAAGCTTCAAATAATCGAGTCTTTTACGAGAAATAGAATATATTTAAAATTATCAAAAGTTAAGAGATTTTGAATCTATTTACACTGACTTAGATTTTACATTGAGTGATAGTGATATTAATGATGAGAATTCAGCTTGCAATTCAAAAAACCATTCTCTTGTTAAGAATTTACAAAATGTATTGAATTCTCAAGATAATATCCATTATCAGACCAGATTTGGACGTGTTGTAAAAGTTCCATCGCACATGAAGGAGGGATAAATTTATTATTGTTGATGCATCTAATAAAATTATGTTTAATCTCTTGATTATCTGTCTAATAAACAACAAACATTTCATTGATCAAGGAATGGTTTCTTTGTATTTACTATACATAATCTCTAAAAACATAATTTGTAATTCTTGGTATATTTAACTCACTTTTCGGAGGCTCTTTTTCTTCCTTTTCTTCATCATCTAGACAAATAATAAGAATAGAGAATTTATAACAACAGAAATTTTACAAATTTAAAAGTATATATTATTACAACTATAAATTGATAAAAATTTTAGGGATTCAGGAAACTTTACAAAAGACGTCAATCAATTAAATTTCGATCTTTTCAATAATATATAATTTTCCATCAAGTCTGTTCCAATAAAATATTTTGTCTCAACTGTAGTCTTCGACTTGCTTTCTATTGTGTTATATATTTTGAGTAAGAAAACAGCATTCCATAATCTGCTGTGGTGTACAAAGAACAAGAATTTTTCTGCGAATAATCAAAAATCAATATTGATACTAATGTGATGTCACAAAATAAAAATACATTGTACAAATAAAAAATAAGTTGTACAGAAAAAAGAATTTAGGTGTACCTACCTCATCAAAATGTGCATTTGAAATACAATTTTTTTCCATTACACTGACCATGCTTTGTCTTTTACCTTGGATTAGCATGTTTATTGTTATTTAATTTGCTTTCTCTGAAGTTTTTACTTTAAAATCAGCTATGTAACTTATATGTTTTTGCTGACACATGACAATATAAAAACTTTAATATTTTCAGAACAAAACAGTTCAGGTCAGGTCAAGAGAAAATGCTAATTGACAATAGCCAATAGCAACTGTAATATTTTACCAAGAAACTGAATCTATTCTTCAATATAATTAAACAAAACTGATTATAACTGAAATAATTCAGGTGAATTGTTATTTTATAAACCATAAAACGGTGTTTCTTTCAAAGCTTCATTGTAAACTTTTCTTATAGAAGAAAACTAAGTTTTGAACTCTGTCTTGTGCAAAACAATTATCACACTATTGAAACAAAATATTAGTAAAGAAAGTTATTTTCACTCATCCTCATGGACAAGCTCTAAGAAGTTCCAAAATTTAGTTTTCCAAAAAAATAAATTTAAAAATATGAAATTTGATATTTCTTTAACACTAGTAATATTTTACCAATTGCTAAAGAAACACAAATGTAATAAATATTTTAAAGGTAATAATATTTTAAGTACTTTTATTTAGTAAATATACTTCAAAACAGAACACTTAATGAAACACAGATTAAAATTCATTTATATTAAAATATTATCAGGAGACTGAATTGCTCTTCCTTTTAAAAGCTGGTTATCTTCCACTTCATACAAAAAATAAAAATTAATTTTTTGATTCATAACCTAAAATTTTAAATATGTCAGCAAAATACTTGTACAACAATATTTATAAAGTGTACATAACAACATCTTTAATATATGCTTCTAAGCACATTCCCATTTTCAGAAAGTATCGAATTTCTTTGTCAGTAAAGCTAATTTAATAAATATATTGCAAAAATTTATGTCAATAAAACTCCATGTAAATGTTAGATTAATATTAGAAGAATGAAAAGATTTAGTCACTAGATAAATTTGTATACATCACTAGATAAATTTGTATACATATTTGTATCATCAATTTAATAATAATATTTCAGAATTTAAAAAAGATTCACAACCAAAGAAATTACTTCAATATCTTTTATACAA
>JAPDSC010162384.1:472380-508697 GCA_026290005.1 Latrodectus geometricus | reverse complement strand
CACCAAAAATGTTATACCCCTGAAGAAAACATGCAAATCGTGTAAAATATACTTCATATAATTGCGGCGATGAGATATGCACGCATTGCAGAGGAAGCACACATCGCAGGTGACTGTAGTGCCACCAATAGATGTTATATAAAGAAAAAAAAAATGATCGCGAATTTAAATTTCAGCTTTTTTGTGTAAGATGTTTAACTATGGGTCGCAGCATCGAACGTCTTTCAAGCAAGTTTCAGGGCTCAATTGAGGCGGAATAGTTGACTATAGGGATTGCAGATATTCTTCAGAGAAACATGTTATTGTATTGGACGAAACAAAGCAACAGTGATGCGAATCTATAATCGCTAGATGTGGGAGGGAACAACAGACTGACAGCACACATTTCGTTGCACCACTGCACATAATGACTGACATACTGTGTGCATGGCATTGATGGATTCCAGTCACATCACGAACCAGTGTACAAGATTTAGACTGTTAGTCATCATTTGATGTTCGCAAGACATCCATTGCTTTATTTACCCATATCAAAATTAAAACGTTTGCTCCATCAATGACAGACATGGGCAACGGAATGGAACATTGTCTTTAAAAATCCTGCTTGTCTGCAACAACATAATGGTCTTATTCGAGTCTGAAAACTGGCGAGATTCTTGAGCTGCTGCATTATACATCGTCGCTACTATTCTTGTACCCAGTATCATAATTTGTAGTGACCACACATAGCACGAGTGTGTCTAAGAATTCTTTATCGATAAAATTTAGCAGCGAAATCTCTGGTCTTTCTTGGTGATGCATTTTAGATCGAACTGATCGATACTGAAACAACTGCCAAATAACATGTTCTTGATAAATAAAAAACTAAAACGGATACAAAATTTTTGAAAAACTGAAGTTCTTTCAGATTTCTAAAAGCCTTGAATATTTAAGATATTGGTATTATAATGATAGAAAATTCACTTAGTTAGAATTTTTTGGAGATTTTAACGAGCCAGTCAGAATATATATATTGTTTACGATTAAATACTCGAAAACTCCCATTAATAAAACAGAACATTAAATTTTTAATGAGAAGTATTGGAAAATATGGCATAAACAGAAATATGTAGATTGGAATGGAATTTCGCAAGTTATCAGTTTTTAATCTAGTTGTAAACTATATTATACATTGGAAATGCTGATTTTCTAATTTATTTCTTAACTTTGATATTTTTAGATTAAAAAAATAATTCGTCCATATAATGTACAAAAATACTATTAAATATGATAGCACATTTTTTCCATATTTTAAGTAAAATTTGGCAATTATAGTTATGTAAAAGTAAAGACCATCTAAACCTCTGAATCTAGATTTGTGCAGGTCAGAACTATATAAAGTCAATAAATGCCATTTAAGTATATTCAGAATTTTCCGAGTGTGTTTATATTAAGAGGCATTAACTCTATTTTAAAAATATATAACTTAAACTGCAGCATTAATTATTAACCTTTAAAACATTTATTTTTGTGATATCAAGCAAGCAGTTGAAATTTTTTGATTCCACAGGATTAAAAATTTTTCCCGTAAAAATACTTTACTAGTCTTGCTGACTTCCAAATGTTATTTTTTATAAATTTTGTGATGCAGTTAATAGTGTCTAAGAGTTTCCCTATAAGAATTAGAGAAAAGCCATTTCAGGAACTTAATTCTTTGAGAGACTTACAAGATAGACAATACATTCTCGGTGTGAAACAATGAAAAAATATTTGACCATCTATTACACAATTTTAGACTGTTTATTTTTAATTTTCTTTTCTACACAGTTAAAAGATCAGGTACTACCAACATAAACCATACTTTTTTGTATTTATTTTTTCTTAAATTATTATTCCTTGAAGCTTTCTAACTAATGTCTGTTTGATAGAAGTTCTGGATTTGTATATAAGTAAATTAACACCCATAATAAAAAAAAAACTGCACTTTGAACTGTAATTTGCATATTGGCTAAAAGAAGGGGGAAAAAAACCCCGATTGTTTTTATAAATGCGAATTTCCAAAAATATGCAAAAATTTATTTTCGTGTTTCTAATAATTTTTTTTTTTTTTTTTTTTATTTGAAGGCATATCAATTTCTGGTTTAAAAGTACTGATATGAGCTTTGATTATATTGAGAAGTAAGCAATACTTCAAAAAAATCAACTATCTTTTAAATTAAGAGGACTATTAATTTTAGATCATTTTTGTGCTATTTTAAAGAAATTATCACACAAATAAATCTGGTATCCAGAGATTTAAAATATTATGCAATAAACAATGTTTCACTACAACGATTTTATAAACGCGTACTTATATATTTGGTTTAATCTAAAAATTAAAAATAAGATTTTATTTGTGTGTAATCAAGTTTAACCGTTTGAGTGCTGAAGAGTTTTCTTATATATATGCTAAAAGTGCGGAATGAAATACGTAGTAATTTTTTTTACTCTTTACCACTGTATTTTATATTTTAATTCTTATATTATTAAAAATTACAATCGAGTAAAATGAATAAAAACTGCGATTGATATGAATTCAACTGCTCTCAATAGATGCGAAAATTATACTTATCAACAACAGCGTCTCCGCATTTTTGGTGCATAACAAGCGAAGCGCGATATCGCTTCGCCGCACTCAAACGGTTAATGTAATAAAATCATCTTGCAAGATGTAGAAAACTTATATAATATTTATTAAATAATGCACTTGAAACTTAAAAAGAAAAATTGAATTTAGAAATACATCAACTATATATAAATTTATATCCGAAAATATTCAGATCCAAGTTTCAAGTATAACAGTTTTAATTTCATAAATACAGTAATAGTAATTTTAAAATATGAGTGGTTTTAAATATTAATTGACAAAATAAATGAGAAAACACTTAACTGTGGTACAGAAAAGTTTATTATAAAGACTAGCTTTATGAAATTACAAATATAGTTAGTGAAATTGTCTTCACAGTAACTGATTGCATAGAAAGGAAAGTACTCTTCATTTTATAAACATCATTCTGCAATCAACAGTCTCTTTACAAATAATAAATATCTACCTTCACTACAAAAGCTTTACACATAAGCTCACTTATTCTCGATTACCAAATATGTAATAAAAATAAGTCTATATTGAGATTCTACTTCATATGCATAGAAAGAGTAACTTATTAATTCATTTGAGTATTAACAACTGAGTATTGCAAACAAATACGAACCTTAGCTCATACATTGAGTATCACACTAGAAGCACATTTGTAAACTTATTAAGCTATAGTATTAGGAGCTAAAATACATGGATGGATATGTGATGTTACATTGGAAGTGTATTATATAGATAAAAAGTTACTCACAAAAAATATTTCTTGATACACTTCTAAAGCAGAAGTACTAGGTGCAAAACTAAAATTTTGCTAATTTATTACACATCAAACTTGATAAATTGAACTGCTGTTGGATAACTGAAAAGATAAACGCAGTTCAAGTAATTAATACCACAGGATAATTGCATAGTTGGTTTCTTTGTTTCTAAAATTTCTAGTTAACATCTTTTTCTTATTGAAGACTATATTCTCCTTCTCCAAACTATAACTATAAGACAATTTAAATGTTTGAGTATTTTAAGTATACACATACATTTTACTGAATAACATAGTTACACTACACAATGGCAAAGTCATACACATGCATAACATTGATATTTATATCCAACAAAAAAGGACAGTTCATACCATTACACGACACATTAACCCACATTGTTTCTAAAAAAATATTATATAAAATCAAACAATAGTTTCACTAGAAAAACACTTAACACTAGAGTTATTTGAAATTGCATAGTTATCATTCTCCAAACTGTTCTCCTCAGTCTCAGGACTACATGTATTTTCATCCTTCAAATTTAAGCCACTACCCACAGAATTCTCAAGATTAGGTACATTATTCAAACTTTCTTGATCTTCACTTTCATGGCCGGATACTTCAGACTCTGCTTCTTCAGGAGTAAAATATGCTGATATTTGACTAGAGTTGTCATTTGAATCACAGGTATCTTTAGTAAATGTTTGAAGGCAAATTTTTGGCACCAGTACATTGTCCAATATTTCTGGCTCAAATATTACAGATTCTGTTCTTTGGCAAACATTTCTGCAGCTTTCTATGTTCAAGTTTTCGAGTATTTTATTAAAATGTTGCTGTTGAACTTTATAGTTTTCTCTTAGTTTATACAAATGATGGGCACTAAATTTTCTAATCCTGCTCCGCTGAAAAATGTAATTTTCACGAAGTCTGATAATTTGACTCGCACTGTAGTCACGAACTCGTTGAACTTGAGAATAATAATTGTCTCTTATACGATCAATTTGAAGTGTACCATATTCTCTAATATCCCGTAAGCGTTCAGCTTGAGATGAATAGCTTTCTCTAAGACGTTCCATTTGTTGCATACAATTATCTTTTATTCTTTGAACTTGACAATTATAATTATCTCTAAGTCTATCAAGTTGCTGTTTCTTATAGTGTTCCATGCTTTCCAGGATCTTTTTAATTTGCTGAGTTCGAGGAGAAGCACTTCCACTACGGCAAGGGCATTTAATTCCAAAATGCTTTAATATCATTTGAATTAAAATAGAAACCAAAGTCAATAAAAGGAAACCAAAACTTGTGGCCATCCCTACTAACACACTGACAATTTTAATATGAACTATGTATTCATAATCTAAAGTCAAACGAATTGATATTGAAACATAACTCAAAGGATTTGAAGCAATGCACACATAAAAACCCCCATCACCCCTTTGTACACTTTTTATAGCTAAATTGCCATTTGGCATTAAATAAAAACGTTCATTGTTTTTATCATTAGGCACTGAGTAATTAGAACTAGTTAGATTTTCAGTTTTGATGCTTTCATTCTTATAACCAGTCCAATGAAATGCAGTATTTTGTGGTGTAACCCAAGTTAAACTTGGAAGAGGATTACCCTCTACTTGACATTCTAAAAGTGCTGGTAAACCAACTTTAAATTTAGTTTTATTAGTATAACGATGAATAGATGCATTTGTACACACCATGCTGAGATCTAATGCATCCAGTAACACATGATCCTTCAAATTAGGAGGAGAATGGCAAAATGTTTCAGAAGGCGAAATAAGATGAGCATTAGCATGCTCTCCAAGCCATATAAGAAGCCAATAAAGATAACAATCACATTTCCAAGGATTTCCACTTAATTTTAAAACTTCTAATTTTTGGAGATTATTAAACACACCCATTTTTAAATTCTGTAGTTTTGCATTACTCAAATCCAGAAATTTCAAATTTTGTAATGCAAAGAACGTTTTTAAAGCTATATCTGAAAGATCAGAGTTTGATAAGTCAATAATTTCTACTTTATGTAAGCCATTAAAACTTAGTGGAGTCAAGTTCTTGAAATTTTTTAAATTTTTGAGGTAGACAAATTCCACATTTTTAGAGTGGACGAAAATGTTATCAATTTTCGAAAATGCATTACCACCTAAATCAATTGATTTTAATGACTGCAAAGACCTGAAAACCCCACTTTGAATAACTGTTATATGGTTATAACTAAGATTGAGAAATTCTAAGTTTATAAGACCTTTAAAAGATAATAAGCCAATTGATTTTATATAATTACTGCTTAAATCCAAAACTTTTAAGTTTTTTAGGGTTGAAAATACTACATTTCTTAATATGTTTAATTTATTGTTACTTAAAATCAAAGTATGTAAATTCTGTAAATTTTTGAACCATTCATGTTGTATATCAGTTAGTTTATTAGAATGTAAATTAAGAATATTTAATAGAAGAAGAGATTGAAAACTATTGTTCCTCACTTCTTCAATTTCATTGAAACTCAAATTCAAAGAATATAAACTATACATTTCATTAAACATAATATTGCTAATGAAATTTAACTTATTATTTGATAAATCAAGATATTCTAAAACAGTGCTTTGAAATTTATTTTCGATAATACTTGAATGTAATGAATTGTTAGAAAGATCTAAAACCTTCAAATTAATTAATGAATTAAGCCAATTATTATCAACATCTGAAATACTGTTGTGAGAAACATTAAGAAAATGTAAAGATTTTAAGCTGGAATTATGTGACAAGTAATTTATTTCATTTCCAAAAAGATTTAAAGAAAATACTGAAGATGGCAATTCTGAGGGAAATATTTTCAGATTCCGCAATTCACAATTTATTGTTAAATTATTTAGCCTATTACTACATCGACAATTAATTGAACATTTATTTGGTTCTGAAAGCACTTCAGGAATTTTATCCATTTTAGCAGTATATGAAAAATGTGACAAAGATGGAAATGCATTAACAAGGAAAAGCAGATTTATCACAATAAAAGCATTCCACACAGGTGCCATCTTCTGCCCAATAGCATGCAAATAATCTGTAAGAAAACAGAATAATCAATATGAATGTAGCACATGCAAGACGCACATCTATCAAAAACAAGCCACAAAAAACCCTTTATTGAAAAAACTTTTTCTAAGATTTAAATTTAACAAACATTTTTTCTCCATAAAGAATTTATATAATTCTATCAAACAATTCCTAATAGTGAAACAGGGAAGAGTGAATATTGCAAGCTAATTAGAATAAAAGTGCAGATATATAAAAATTTTAATACACACAGATATTTGTCATAGAAATTGATTTTCCCAAAACTGCTACTTAAGCATACATTTTAACTATACTGCACCAAACAAAAGAACAATAAATATACAATGCTATAAATAACTTCAA
The DNA here is from genome assembly GCA_026290005.1 of Latrodectus geometricus. Classification (NCBI taxonomy): domain Eukaryota; kingdom Metazoa; phylum Arthropoda; class Arachnida; order Araneae; family Theridiidae; genus Latrodectus; species Latrodectus geometricus. The sequence continues at coordinate 501,896 of JAPDSC010162384.1, read as the reverse complement.
TAATTTTAGGTATAAACTAAGCAATTTAGATGTTCTTTTAAGTATATAAATTTCTGAAATATAGTTAAACAGAGCTAAATACACAAAAGTCAAATTTGAAGATAAGAAGAAAGACTAGTTTTATTTAGATAGAAGATTCTAAATAAAACTAAACAAATATTTGGTTAAAGTTAATTAAAATGAAGCACATAAAAATGACTACAGAATTACTATAGGAAACTTCTTAAAATCTAAATACGATTTATTATTGAATGTTGAGTAAAATAAAATAATAAAGAGAGATGAAATTATCTCTCTTTTTTATATGAAGAGCAGTATTAATTTACTTCAAAAATTTGATGAACATAAAGCTTTATCAGTATAGAACATACTTCAACTTCATATATATAAATTTCATTTGTAAGCATTAGATTTTCTAGGTCTCTAGAAATTTCAAGAATATTTCCACAAGTTTTAAAATTACACTTTTTTATACGAAAATGTATTTAAATAAAAAGTGAAATCAGTCATACTACTTGCAAAAGTATTGAAACATTATTGGAGAAAATAAAATGGGAACAGAAACATTTTTGTTAAAATATGCAATACTTTTAAGAGAAGTTATTTAACAGCATAAAATTATTTACAATGAACTAAAAATTCGCTGAGAATGCATATTCTTTTACATTACATAAGTTCTCCAATTTTATTACACTATAACATTATCTTAACACAAATTAACACCATATTTAAATATTACTGTTTTAATATTAAATGAGATAACATTCAATAGAAAATAATAAAAATTAATTTAAATAAATATATAATAAATAATTTATAATCACTTCTATATTTATATAATACTTTTAATAAAAATCTTTTAATCCAGTATTTTGAGCAGAGACTTTTAATGAGAAATTTAGAATGAGTTAATGATTACGCACTAAGTACAATGGAAGCTTCAATGGAGTTGAATTTCTTTTTGAATAACATGTCATTAAAAAGAAATTCGATTCCATTGATGCTTTTTCTCATTTTAAGCAACCAAATGTGGTTTCATAAAACGAAAAATTCTTGATCTTAAAGAATATAACTTTGATTAACTATTATTAAATCCAAGGAAATTAACTTTATTATCTTTTTTAGCAAGCTGTTTTTTGGGGGAAGGAATGGATCAGAGTTGAAACAGGCATTTCAACTTTTGTATTGATAGAGCGACAGAGCAAAGAATTTTATGGGCGTGAAGAAATGCAATTGGAAGAACTTGAAACTTAAATCAGTCATTCATTAGATCTATATATGATAATGTCTTATTATCTATGGACTTGATAGTCTTGTGGTCTATGATTAGAAATGAAATATGGCAAGGCATATTTAATAAAACTTCAAGACTGCTTTGTACAGCTATTTCTAATAGCATTAACTCCCCAAAATCTCAGGACTTTATAATGGAGAATCCTTATAATAATGTACTTAATCATTCTTTAGGTATGATTGTTGATTGTTAGACTTGCTTTTGATAAAATGTGAGGTTGAATTTCCCTTTTGAGATGAGGAAAATTTGTAAATAGTAGAATTTGTACCTATTGGTACACTAATGGTTCTGTAATGGGTTGTAGCAAAATAGCTAGTGCTTGACATCTATAGCTATGATAAAAAGTTATCAGTCCCAAAAGGAAAATAAATAATTGAGTTCTCAGTAGAGTTTTTGCCATTTTAACTTTCAATAAAAACTTTTGCTTGGATAGAGATCATGATAGGAAAAGAATAATCATTTGTTCTTATGAGTCAAACTGCACTACTAAATTTTCAGAAAAGCCTACTTTAAATTTTATTCTCATTTGGAAAGGCTATAGTGCTCTTGCAGTCAATTAAGTGGAAAGAGTTAGTTTAACAAATTTTTTGTAGGACTTGTGATAACCCTGGGCATTTCAAAGGAATCAACCAGAAGCTGTTTTTGATCTCTTCAAACATATAACATGAATGCTTCAACAATTATTATCAAAAAAATAAAATATAAATAAATAAATATTTAAGTAATTTTTTTTAAGATTGCACCATTTCTATATATTTATTGCATTATGAGCAACATTTTTTTCAACACAGTTAACATGATGCATTCTTTTAATACTTTTAAATATATTTTGTTTTCACTGTCTCATAGAAAAAATTCAGTAGTAATTTTAATGGTTTAACATGCAAAAATTGGTATCATATAACAAGAAACTGATTCTCTGCTTGCAAATTATTTTGTCATCTAATAACGAATTTGAGAGAGTTGGTTATGTGTCCTATTTAACTATTATTATTGACCACACTGAAATAAAGAAGGTAAGCTCTTGAAAATATTTTACTGCACTAATTGAACCATCTGAATATATTTATAAGAAGTTGCTGTTGAGGTCATTAAATAAAAGATGAATCTATATTAATTGCTCTGAAATTTCACAATCATTTAACATCTAAAATAATATTCAAAATTAAGACGACATGATTAAAACACAATAAAAATTTAATTTTTTTAGACTTTTGTGGAGAAAAATACTAAACGACTTTTTTAATGCTTATTATGGTTGCCATTTGAACAACAAATCCTGAGTATGATCACACAACATACTATTCAAGTGATGCAATTGTGATGCTTACAAGATTTTCCATTAATTTATACAATAGTATAATTATGTAGATCTTTAAGCCATAATTTACAAATATTATAAAAATCATTAAGAATATTGTGACAAGTCAGGTTGGTTTGTCACTTAATAGGAACATTTTTGTAATTCACTTAAAATATAAAAACCATGCACTTGGAAAGTTACAGCAAAAATTCTTTACTGCTACTTAAGAGTGACACAATTAGTTTTCCAAATATTAAAGTTTGATTCCTAGTTATGCTGGTACTTTTGGAAAATTTAACAGTTTAAAAAGTTTGAATTTGTGTTGTTTGAGGATATTCCAAATTTGTAATTGAAATTGGATAGAAGTAATTAATTAATGATATTTTATTGATATACAAGCAGAATATCTGAGAAGAAATATTATGAAATCCAAAATGTCTTGTTTGCTCCTGAAACTGATGTAAAAATCAGATTTGCAAACCTCATAAAGCTTCTAACTTGCAAATTTATTTAATATGTATAACTATTTAAACACACAACAAGTAAAATAACATAGTTAGGTACTTCTTGATTTCGACGGCGGCCGGGATGAAAACGGCTACAAGTTTATCGCCAAGATACAATCTTTCACATGTAATTTGTGGCTTTCATACCTCAGCCAATTGCTGTCAATATAAAATCAAATGGCTTGTCTTTTCCATACGATTTTCGCTACATGAATTCCGCATGATAGGATTAGATGGTGACGAGCCGTATCTTTTGCCTTTTTGTTTCGCCATTTAATTGAGCCCCACAATCTTTCCACTCATTTTGAGTGAACACCCAGTGTTGTAAAAATTAACAAAATTTCTACAATCGTAGATATTAGTGTGCTTGCTTTTCGATTCTGAATCTGAACATAAAACATTCATCGTTTTCACGGCATAACTCGCCGAACATCCATTGCTGTGGAAATACTCTGGCAGAGTTGTTTTTTCGGCGCACGAACAAGCTTTCGTCAATTTCGACTATTTTTTCCAGGAACACCAATTCATCCTTTAGGTTTTCAAAGTAAATCTAGAGAACAAACCTCCCTCTTATAATTGTTCCAGTCAATATAGTAATATTTTGACAAATGTTTAGCTGGGTTTATCGCATCACTTGATAGATGTTCATTCTTCTGCCCAGCAATACATGTTAAGAATGGTATTCTGGAACTACTAAACCAAGTGTCGGATCGATGGCTTGACACCTTTTCATATTGCACCTCCACATACTTTCCATTACATATAGTTTCATTCCGTGCCCATATACATATATTCTATTGCGAAGGAGAACATCTTTTTCCTGGAAAAACGAAACAGCATCTTCCTCCTCCACGGTAAATTTTTTTACAAATCGGGGGAAAAAAAAAAGCTTTTATTTCACTTGGTTTGAATAAAAACCGAAAGTGAAAATTTATATGGATGCTCTTTAGTTTTGGTTGCTTTTTTTACATAATATGGCGATTTATCCTGGTCACTGTGGAAATCAAGATGTACCATAGTTCATAAATTTAAGACAATTTATATTACGTTAAAACATTGAAATAAAATTACTTTTAGCAATATAAAACCAATAATTAATAAAGCAAAATATACAATTAACAAATAATAACTCATAATGGCTAATACATGAAAATTAAATTTAAAATATTATCCTTACTTTTGTTTCTAACTATAGTAAATATTCATCACATTAATTATAAAAGCATTACTGGATTATAAGTGATACTTTTCAGCAAAATAATTTGTATTTTAAGCTTCTAAAACTACTGGTGACACTGCTCAAAATTCACGCAAGAATCGAATTTGAATTAGATAGGTACAAATTTTAATTCATTAAGTCATTCAATACCTAACCTAGAAGAAACATAGAAAAAATTATGAAATAGACTTACCCTAATTTTTAAAAACTTTTCATAACTCATAATTAGGTGAAAATTCTTAATGGGCAAGCATTAGATTAAAAAAATTAATAAAATAAGTCATTTTTATTATTTAATTTTTTAGTATTAACTACATGCCACTGTCACAATAGTTTTCCTAATGTCCTTATTTTAATAAAAATTTATCTATTTCCCATTTAATTCATAGAGTGCTTAATCTTTAGTCAGTCACAAATTTTTAATAATATTTGGCAATAATTGTTCAAAATTAGGTTACATTAAGAGAGATAAAGAAAGATTTAACAACAATTTTGTTTTACAACTGAACAATAAATTTCAAAAGCTATTAGAAACATCTAAGATCAAGCTACTGAAGTTTCCAAAGTAATTCTTTATTAGTATGTCAGCAAGCTGTTTAAAATCTTCATAATGGAAGGTTTTTCAATGTTGACATATGCTATACTTACCACTTTCCCCTTTCTACTCCTGAAATTTTGTAAGGATAAAAAAAATCCTTTATAAGAAGGAAAAATGGCCAAACTTGAAAAATGTGGAATCTTTTTTTAACAAAACTTCTAAGAGCAAAAAAGTGGAACTTCATTAACTAAATATTGCTTAACAATCTAATAAATAAATCCCTTATAGTATAATAAATAAATCTTTAAAAATGATGACTTTACAACATTTTACATCTAGAATTATGTATTTAAAACCAACAGAGTTGAGATAGCTCATTGGATTATGTAGTACATATAAAAATACTGGTGTAGTATATACTTAATAGTTTATAAAATTTTACTTTAAAAACATGATTCAAAACCTGAAATTTCATAAAACATAAGTTTGATTATCTTTTTTTTTAGAAAAATACCAACACAGCAAAGCCTCTATTAACCTTCATTTTTAAAAAATGACAAAATAGCATTTTATCTTTTGGTAACAACAATTAATTGATAGTATTCAACTCTGAATATCAGTTACTCATAAATAATAGTCATATTCATAATACCACATATCATTATTAAAATTTAAAAATATTAGTATTTTTCAATTTCACAAATGCTCAGATAAAATTCAATTATGATACCAAATAAGAGAATGTTATAAAAAATGTATACACATATAAATATTTAAAAACTATTTCTAATAGGATTTATAAATTTAGACAGATCCCAATAATATATTGGGAAATGTTATTTTCAATTAGATTAGACGAATACTGACTTCGTTTTCAGTTGAATTTTAGTCACCACTTTTAGATAATTTTGGAAATGTTGTAATTAACTGAAAATTTAATCTTTACTATGTAAAAGTTTTAATCAAAATCAGGAACTCTATTATTCTAAATATTAACATTCTAGTTTTAAAAAAGTTTTATGGATTTTTTAATATATTGTATTCAGCAGACACAAAAAATAAGAAAAACCAGAAAAATTATTTAAAAATAAACAATTTTTAGAGTTAGTTTAAAAGTAGAAAATACAAGTCCAACTCATAAAATAATGTGAAAAAACTTTTCTTTAACATATTTCCAAGATTTAAAAAAAAAAAATAATAATAATAATATACGAGAGTAACATGCATTAAAGCATTTAAAATGAATAAAACAATTTAACAATTTTAAATACTTATTTTTACTTTTCATGTATTTGTATTAATTCATTCATAAATAACAGTGAAAGCTTTGAATGTGATTTTTGAATTTTCTGTTGAGATACCAAGAATACAGCATATATTTTCTGAAATATCCAAAGACTAATATTTCACACTCATAAAATAAGCAGAAATATAATTTATTTTTATGAAGCATATTGGAGTATCATTGTAGCTCAGTGATGAGAGTTGGAAATTCAGTAACAACGAAATGTAGAGTACAATAAAAAATATCCTTTATATTATACATGTCTGAATGATTGCTTAAAACTTTTAATACATTCTTTTTTTTTTTTAAATAGGAACAATATCTAATTTGGTATAGCTAATTTTTGATGGTGCTCATTTTTGAAAATTAATAGAATATTAATAAAATAATCTAAAAAGCAGTTACACTTCAATAAAAAGCAAAAGAATAAAAAATGCTTATATAATCAAAGGTTGAAGAATATTAATTGTAAACATTAGAGTTATGACACAAAAATTAGCACCCTTAAAAATATAAATATTGGTTCCTAAAAAATTTGGCATTCCGTCATTAAAAAAAAAAAAAAAAAAAAAAAAAAAAATCCCCATAACACATTTTATTATTAAGACAATCAACTTACTAAAACACATATGACAATCAAATGAGCAAATCAGTAATTAGAATAACAACATAATATATTGAGTAATGTATAAATACAATATATAGTATAGTCAATAATAGTTAATATCCAAGTAGGGTTGCAAACAATTTATATGTAAGATGAAATTACTTTATCAAAACAAAAGACAAAGTGAAAATGGTTTGCCTGTGATAGAAAAAAGTTCATGGTAAGTTTTTGTGACTAATCTCTTACTGTTCTGCTAAATTTGTTAAAATGATTGCACTTGGAATAACTGCAAAAATATCATAAAACAGTATTTGCAAACATTTCAGATTACAGTTCTAATTTTGCCAACAGACAATAACAACTAATAATTTCTATATATCATACCTAAAAATTTAGCACATATTACATGTTATTTTTTCTGCATTATTCTACAATTTGTTTTTCATTATACTTATTTAATAGAACTTGGAGGTAAATTAAAAACTAATTATCACATGCCATAATTAACTAAATTAAAGGAATGATTAAAACAATTGCCCAATTTTTTTTATTTTTTTTTTTAATTTCAAATGATAGATTAGAAGACACTCTAGTCACAATAACAAGCATTATAACATGGGTAACATGAACACGGATAACAAAACTGATACCACAGTAAGTTTATAAAACATTTGCTCAATAAGTTATCATAAGATAATACAGTCTGTATAACAAGAACTGATAATAGAAATAGAATACACCCTGCATTAGTGAATTATCAGATGTAGTTAGGAAAACTATGTGTCATGATGAGAAAGTCGTTTTTACATTCATTGATGCATGCTATCATTTTAAAAAATGGATCATTACAAGAATTTTTCTAAACAAAAAATATAAATCAAAAGTGGAACTTAGTTGCAGTATGATAATTGACTGCATATTATGACTCTAAGCTCTTGCTGTGAACAGAGTATATATGAAATTCAGATACTAACTTTATTAAATCAAACTAAAGATAGCATAATGTAACAAACTTTATTAAAAAAAAAAAAATTTGAACTTTTTCTAACAATAAATTATTTCTTTTTTTGTAAATTCATTAACATATATCAACATTTTACAGTAAAATATAAAATTTTGCTTAACTTTAACAATTTATTTTAGAGCTAATTTTTAAAATTTAATTATACTGTGAAAAAGAAGATAAAACTAGAATAAGCACAAATTTATTCAAAGAATAAAAATGGTCAATATTTTTCATTATAACACAAACTATAATTTACAACAAATCAACTTTGAAAGAAAAAGGATTGAATTATTAAATTTGTACCCAGATCACAAAATGTTGTATAAATTATTTCTTATGTTATAATATAGTAGTTAAGGTAGCACTTTATGCTTATGACACAAATCCATCATTAGGCTGGGCAAGGTCAACACAGCCTTTCAGTTCATTAATAAAACTGAGTACCAAGCATGCTTGGGAAGTGAACAATGGGGGTTCCGCATTAGGCTGACTACCTAACCAGGATATATGCTTCACATCCTAGACTCCTCGGTAAAAAAACATATATGGGCACTTTATGCCTTGCCTCCATGGGGAGGGGGTCATGCCATTAAGTTTTGCTTATAACACAGTAAATTTTTTTATTTTAAGATTTAATAAAAATACTTACAGAAAAGAAAGGCTTTACTGTGAAAATTTGTCACATTCATAATATTAACAAATAAGACTACAGAAAAAAAATTACTTTATTGAAAAAAGTATTTTATATTTTCCAAGTTTTTTACAGAAACACTGAGAATGGTTTAGTTAATTCAGATGAAATTTGCATTTAATGTATGGTAATTATTAGAAAAATTATTTTGAAGAATATCACTCATTTCAAGTCAAATTTTATTAGCATTTATAAGTTAAATGTGAGTTATTTCGAAATAATGGCAGAAATCAAATAGTACAGTTAATGAGAGTTTTTGTGAACTACCATTAGATTAATGTTAGAAAGTGGTATTTTAAAGAAATAACAGAAGAAATATATGTTAAACAGAAATGCAACTCACACCAAATTTAAGAAATAACTATGTTTTCATATTTTTTTTATAAAATGTAACTTTTTTTAAAATATTAGAATTTTTTTTTTCTGAATACAAATTACCAGTTAGGTGTAAAAATTAAAATTTAGTACACATTTTTATTCATATATGAAACCACCCAAAAACTGAATTATTAGGAAAGAGTAACATTTATTTTAGGAATATATATTTTAGTATAAAGAACAAGTCATAAAACTTAAATTCAGAATTATAAATACTAAGAGATCACTACTTAACATTTCCAGCCTTCATAACAATAACAGCATTTAATTGACAAGCAACTGAATCAAACAGACTGGCATTAGTACAGAGGTTTATGGAACTTCAACATGACAAAATTCATTGACTGTAGTGATAAATTAATGCTAACATGCTAGTCACACTGCAATATCTGACAAACTATAATTTGTTTGTTTGTTAATCTATGGTTATATTTAATCTCAAAATTCTATACTGTAGCATCAAAATGAAGAGAGGGTCGCCCAAGCCCATAGTGTGATTCAAACTAACAAATTGTTGAATTGAAGGCAAGGGCACTAACTACTTGCCTTAAAAAGGGATGAATTACACTTTCTGGTGAGGCAGTTCCAAGGGAGCAAAATAAAAAAGATAACCAACAACCTTGCTTTTGAAAGAAGTGCAGTTGCTACTAAGGAGCTCAGAGACCACAACTAATGAACAAGAGTTCTCAGTAAAACTCAAAGTACAATTTAGGATACTGAAACTTTCAAAACAAGTAGGTTGAGACTGCAAAGGTAGGAAGAACAAAAAATCTTGGGGTGAGATTTCTATCCTTTCTACTAGTAACACTGCCACCAAAAAATCTAGGGAGAACCATTTATCAGTGTCAAATATTTGTCATAGCCTTTAAAATAGTCAAAACAACCATAGTAAAGTGAGGATTCTTATCCAACATACTCATCAAGGAAGTTATCTTCATACAACTGGAGATCCTAACCAAAACATATGAAATCTCATTCAAAAATAATCTGCCAAAGATTCGTGACTTCAGTTTAACTTTAGGAGCACTGATCCTCTAATGTAATGATGTCAAACTGTGGATCGAATTAAAAAGTTTTCCAGTATAATAAGCAAGTCTTTGAGGAGGAGAGATACAAAGAATGTGTCAGCTATACTAATTATTATTAAAATTATGTCTAAAAGACAGAAATTCTTTCCTAAATTTACCAGAACATAGTTAAATTGTTATTCTTTCATAAGTATGTCCATTGATTGTATGATAGTTAAATATGTTTTTGATAATCCATATGAAGTCATATTTCCCTTACAAGACTGGATTTAAGTTTGTTAGCAGTGAAAATTGCACTTACTGAAACACTGATGGCTCTAAAATGGATTCAACACTTAGGCTAGTATTAGCTATTCAGGTAATCCACAAAGATATTCCTTATCAGCAAATACACAACTGTACCACAAGCAGACGAGTGTGTCATCTTTACATAAAGTAGAATATAATTATTTGTTCTGATAATCCTGTTGAACTACTGGCTTTCCAGAAATCTGCTTTATTTTTTGTTCTTACTTGGGAGTGCTACTGTGTTCTTAAAAAAATTAACTAACAAAATTCTTCACCTTAATAAAGATGCCCTGGTTCTCAAGTATCCTAGGCAATGGGTTAGAATGATGAATTGCCAAAGGCTAGATCAACAATCCCCTTTATTGATCCTGAACTTAGGTGTTTCCAAGGAATTCATCAGAGGTAGTGTTTTTGATTTTTTCAGAAAACGGTTCTTCAAATAGCGTAACAACAATCAAAGACAAGCAAAATTATTAATTAATCATTATCCTATGAGGAGGCAGGAGAACAATTAAAACTCAGTAGTAGCTGTTTAAAGAAAATCAGTAACACTTCTAACTGCCTACAATCAAAGAAATCTGGCTTAATGCCAGTATTAAATGATCCTACTTGTGGGTAACCTGCAATTGGAGGAAGCTTTATTATATATCCTTTGAAAATGTGAAAATTTTGCAGCGGATATATTTAAACATTTTGGTCAATATACAATACTGTTTGAATTAATATGAACAGATAGGAAAAATGATTTTTCCTAAATCATTACTTAAATATTAAGAAAAATGATAAATCTTTATTATCTACTAAAGAAGGTCTATGAAATATGACCTTCTTTAGTAGAAACAACCCCTTCAACATGTCTTAGCATTGAATCCACTAATGAAGTGCACATGATCTTGACTTCATTATAGAACCACATTTATATAGCAGTTTTTTTTATCATTTGTTCTGTTGAGTAATTCATCTTAGCAAAACAATTCTTGATACTATGCCATAAATTCTCAATAGATTTAAGGTGTGGTGAATTAACCTGGCAATCAAGTACTTTTGTTTTCCCACATAAAGGCCTGGAGCAATTTTGAATTTAAAAAAATGCCAAAAATTATGTTGAAAGGTTCTGTCAAATGTTTCCATGAATGGAACAATCCTATTGCAGAATATTTCTAAGTATTTGACAAAATTCATCATGGTTTTAAGAGGAACTCCAGTACCATTTTTGTTGTGAAATTATCCCTAAAACATCTATTTAGAAAGTTGTTTTAGTCAAGTTGCAGTTACATCTTCATTTCCTTTAATTACACTTTAGTTGTATCCAGTCATTCATGTATGCCTATTTGCAATTGGAAAGAAATCTGAAGTGTAGCTGGTATACACATTATGAATAAAAAAAAGTTAAGATAACACATGTGACAATTTTGTCATATATTGTCACACGAAAATGTAGTATTATCAAAGTCTACAAAATAGATCATATTCTACACTCTGATACATTAGAAATATAACAAGCGGTATTAAAAACTAACAGCAATATGAACAAGAGATGTTTCAACCACACTCGACATTACTCCAAGTATTACCATAAATAAATGTGTGATTAGTTGGGTTTATCACTAAGGTCGTTTTTTTGCACACAATGGCTAATTAAACAGAGACAAATTTGGATTTTGAACCACAACAAGCACCCAAGCCTAAGGTTGGAACCCAACCCATATTTATGAATTTAAGACTTACAAATTAGGTAATTAAAACTTACGAGGTTTAGCTTGTGTGTCACAACAGTTTTTTTTTGGGGGGGGGGGGGGCACACAAGGGTTAAACTAAATGCCAGAGCAAATTAGCAGCCAGCTAGGTTAAAACTATATGAGTTGCTGTTCTATATTTATAAATTATACTTCATAAACAGCATCATAATTCTAGATTTACAGATTAATCTCTCATCAGTCAATTGTTAAAAGTAACAAAAATTTTGAAGCAAACATTAATTATAAATATAAGCTTGAAGTTTCCCAAATATTAGTGTGAATCATTGAAACAATATCTTAAATTTCAATAATTTTGATTTCTTGTTTTAATGTAGAATTTTAAATATTTTTACAAAAGATTACCTCAACATAAAATATTAATTTTAACTAACTGAAGAACTTGAAGGACACAAATTACAAATTTAATTTGAAATTCTTTATTTAAACATTCATAGAAAATATTCATATTCATTTGACTTAAAAATATAGTTTGTAAAAACTTATTTATGGTAAACAAATATATTTTAGTTCAATTTAAAAATATAATAATTTCAATAATTTCCTTTGATTTGCTGCATAGTCAAATTTTGCTAAATGATGATTCTTAGGTCATCAAACTATTTCTTCATGACAGTTACATTTCTGAGGAAAAAAAGAAATTATTAATATTAAAATTTAGGCAAAATAAAAATAATTAAAAAATTTTAATCAAATTCTCATTCAAATTTTATTGAATACTTATAAAAGTAAATAACATTTCACTGAATAAGAAAAAGTGTCAGTTATATGGGAACTATTTTGGGTACTTAGTTAGAATTATTTTTCTTTAAGAAGCATATTCCCCATTTTTAAGGGATAAATTATTTAATATTTCTTACTTTGAAGATATTGGCTATTTATAAGACTGCTGATAATAAATACTATGATATTTTGCAAGTTGCACTTTACTGAAAGATGGAGAGATAACATATGATTAATATAATGGCTTTATTTCAGAATATTGTTTAGAAATAGAAGAATTCATTTCAGAATTAAATAAATGTATAAACTGACCTTGGCTTTCAACCAAAATGTAAATGATAAGCTGAATCATCAATAGCTAAGAAAGTAGATAAAAATTTTTAACATAAGATAACCTCACTTGTATAACAGTTGAAAATTGAAAGAAATTCTCTATCTTTTACACTTATATGTTCATTTCTAATGGTTATAAAAGAAAATATTTTTAATTTTTTCCTTTATTTTTCTCAGGTATATTTATTGCAAAGAAAACAGCAAGGAAATTAGCAGATAAACATTTAGAATACCAAATAATAACTAAGAATTAAATTTGGCAACAAATTCAAAAAAAATTATTTTTTCCCCCCTGAAAATGAAGTCTTTTACTAGGAAATGTTGAAATACCTAATCTTAAATAAATATTACTTCCAAGCAATATTCTAAATACAATTAAATAATTGATGAAACACCCACATATTTAAGGATTTAAAGATACTTTATCAACAAACATTTTAATAATCAAAATAATAAATGATTAATTTTCTGTAAAATAAAATGACTGGGCAAAACAATAAAAATCTTTGTTTAAAATAATTTATAATTTGAATGTTTCTTTAATATCCTCTTTAATGAGAAACAAATTTAACTTTTAGATAATTTTCATTCAATATGTTGCGATTTCTAAAAGCTCAAAATATTGACGTAAGATAGTACATTGGTGGAACAGTTAAATCTTTTAAACAGCAGCAACAATTAAAATATTTTGAAGTCAGACCTATCAAAAATTAAAGAGACATTAAAAATATTGTGAAATTACAAGCAATTATTAAAATACTATACGCCAATACAATCCTCTTTTTAAAATAATAATTTTCAAATGCCTTTCCCTTATTCCCAGATAAGAATTAACAAGTTCTCAAAATTATTATTTTTCTTTCCATAACATATAATTTTAATTTGATTCATTTTTGCAATTTCATTTTCAAATTTTATTTTGTTGTAATTAGTATAACATATCTATTTTTGGTATTCCTAGACTTTTTTTCTGAATTAAAATATTTACTCTGTTAAAAAGTACATTTTTGTTATGTGGTTTTTGATTTGCTATTAGAAAAATATTGAAGATTATATACATTGGTCTGATCAATAAATAAAGAACATAAGAAAAAATAATTTATTGCTGTTCTAAAAAGGACAATTAAGTTAATAAAATTTTAAATATATCAAAATGCTAGTTTTTTTTAAATTATATAATACTTTTTGTCAAAAAATATTGAAAAAAAAAAATACAAATATTTTCATTTCTGCTATGAAACATCCAGTTTATTTTACAAATACTTTTGTAGTTTTTTGCAATATCCAGCTTTTTTACAAATATCAAATATTTAAGTAATGATTAAGTCAACCCAATATGATGAAACTAAATTATTTAATAATATTTCGATTTCTAATCTTTGCCATACTGCATAGACTTATAATTAATACCATACATTAGAGTATGAAAATATACAAGTATATAATCATAGAGCAGATATTATATTTGATAGCTCTAAGTCACAATACGTTTGTAAAATTTTTGTCTCTTGGGCAATTTAATCTAGGTAATACAAGTTTTGTTAATGAGCACACTATATCATTTTATTATTAACTTCTTTTAGTAACATGATTCAGAAAATATGTTTATTCAGAAAAATGTTTAAAAAACAATTTCTATCTTCTAATTGTTTTAACAGAAATGTAGAAAAAAAAATGTTCACCAGCATTATAATCAAAAATAATAAACAATATCAATTTATTAACATTAGTAAAACAAGCTAAACATTAATAACCTACTTCAATATAAACTTTTCCCTTAATGACGTGCTGAAGTGTTTAAAATTATGAAATTAACAGACATGAATGTGAAAATAAATGAAAGCAAAGTTTATTACAAGATAATAAACTTTTATTTCATCAGAGCATTTTTTGAGACATGATTAAACTATTTCCTTATAATTTGGATAACAGTTTTGAAATGTTTAAAAAATATAAATTTTAATTGTTTTAAATATATAATTTTTTTTTTTTTTTTTTTTTACCCATTTCAACTATTTTGAAATAATTAAACATTAATGCTAAACTATTTATTCCCTCAAAAAATGATATTTGTTCTTTGATTGCAAGTATCACTTTCTTCTTAATATAAGGACTTTAATAAACACAATATATTTTGTTAAATGAAATATATCAATGTTATCAAAAATTATATTTCATAACTGTAAATTTGTTTTAAGATTCAACTTCAGATACTATATAAGAATAGTTTATTATAAACATTAACTGGAAAAGCAACTTGGGAGAAGTCTAGTCATGAGACCACTGGGAAATATTAAGCAAAAGTAGAAATCTGACTTTTGAAAGAAAAATTAAGCCCTAAGTATCACCAATATAAATATTACTCCCAAATTACATTCATAAACAATATTGCTGAATATAACAAAAGCATAAAAAGTATATTCTAAAACTAACAGAAAATCTATACCTGAATGATTTGGACAAAATAAAATGTTTTAATTGACATGAGAGCTTAGCTTATTGTACAAGTATAATATTGTTATTATAATGTTATATTGTTAGTTTATAATATTGTTATTAGGCTAAGACAAAATATTTTTAATTATTCCCTAAAAAATTAACTAGATTACATAATTACTAATGAAAAAGTTCTTTATTATAATTGAATTTCATTTGGTAACATTTATGTAATTTAACAGAATATTCTTCATAAACAAAATACTGACAATAGGAAAAGACAGCCTATTACATAGGATTAATGGCATTAAAAACATCTAGAGAAATATTATAGAAAGCAAAGAATTTTGAAATTTGCTACTTCAAAATCACAAAATTTCCCTTTTTTAATAATAAATGTAAACTTCAAGCTAATAACCAAATTTACATTAAAATGAAAAAATTGAAAGTCATTTAAGCAAATTTTGATTTTTAAAAGTATCTAAAGAAAATAATCATTCTGAGTCAAATTTAATAAAACCATTCACTAAAATATAAGACTATTTATAGTTTTGAATAACATTGAAACATTGTAGTAAAATCATGTTGAATCAAAACCAATTGTATAATTGTCATTTTATCATACAATTCAATTCAAATAATTATAATAAATTCTACTGTAATAAATATTTTTTGATATTATAATCCTAATATTAACATTTAAATTCATAAACACTAATTATAATTAAATTTATTAAACAAGTTTAATATAAAAAAAACCCTTAAACAAAAGTAAATTTAAACTGTGATAAACCAGGAGTACAAATCACCTAACAAATGCCACAATTAAATAGCAAAAATTGCATAGGTAAAAAGATGAAAAAATATGAATGTTTAAAACATTCAAACATTAGTTAAACAATATAATTTTCTGTATTAAAAAATAGCTAACAAATGATTAATGACTTTTCCAAGCATTCAAACATTTGACATTATTGTTAAGCATTGATATTGAAATAAATTAAAATTACATGTGATATTGAAAATATTGAGAATTGAATATTGAAAGCGTGCAAAAAATTTAATACACAAAATTTTAATACCATATTTTGCATTAAAATAAAATAATTTGGTTACATTTTATAGGAATTGAAATATAATACCTAATATTGTGATACAATTTCATAACTCAGTTTGTAAGAGACAGAATAATGTATCTCTAATGCTAATTATTAAGAATCTTCATACTTCTGAAATAACTGTGAATTTAACTATAATTTAAGCAATGTTAACTTTTCTGTTATATGAATGAAAGCAAATCTTAAACATTTTTGAGTATAAAAACAACGCTCAAAGTTATGAAAATTTGGAAGGCTATATTATTTCCAGTCCTTCAATTCTCCATATGAGGGAAAAAAACTATCATGTTGTTTTGAAAAATTACAGACCACAAATAATCACAATGGTCTATAAATATTCATAATGTATTAACAAATTTTCAGTTTTTAATGGTAAAAGATATAAATATATACATTCATGAAAAAGCATTAGAAATGCATATAGTACATGAATATCATGATTAAAGATACAATTCTGAAATGATTTCTTATTTACCAATAAAATGTAAAGCTTGTTCTGAAATGCTTTCTTAATTTACATAAAATGTAAAGCAAAACTACTTTCGGTATACTTAAATTTTCAAATTGTAAATTATTAAAAAAATTTAGACACAATGGCAATTTCATACAAAATAACATACTTTTTACATTGTCATAGACAGAATATTTTTTATGCTTCCATTAAATTCTTAAAAACAAACTAAAACAATATTCCTCAGGAAAAATTCAGGTCAGAAGAATTTCAAATATTAGGTAGGTATAATACTAAAAATATTATTCAGAATAACTCATACTTTGAAAATTAAAATTTTCATATTTGAAGAAAAATATTTCACTCTAATACATGGAATACATGTTTAAATAATTTTTTTAAACTCAAGTTGAAAGAAATTAAATGCTTCTAAATATATATTTGCAAGAAAGGTAAAGACCATTCAAGACAAGATCACAAAATTCTTAGATTCATTTTAAATCAGATTAACAACATGAAAAAGTAACATCAATATTTGAAGGATCATAGCTATATGAATTAATAGTTTCAAGCAAATGAAAAGGAAACCAAATAGAATTGTAAAATATCTAAGCGTTGGTGAAATTGAAATACTTTAATTATTCCTTATAAAAAAAAACGTGTCAATTTTGTATATTTTTTGAGTAATTTAAAATCAATTATACCAAGCAATTAATTAAAACTATAAGATATTTTTGTCGAAAATAAAAAGAAAGAGCACATTAAAATATTGGACGCAATTAAAAAGATAAAAATACTAGTTCTACACTCACCCAAAAGTATATTTTAGCAAACGAAACTAATGTACGATTCCAAAATTTGTTTCATCCATGGTAAAAATTTGTGTATTGAATTTAGAAGGAAATTTTCGTAAATTTAATCAATTTTCCCCATGAGAACTGAAGGTCAATTGATTGTACCCAGAATGAAATAGGCTTAAGTTTGCAGTGTAAATAAAATTTTGATATCAAATTATTGCTAAGTCATATTAATATATTAAAATGCTACTCAAATGACTATGTACATTATAAGTTATTGTCAACAATCGGTTAACTTTGCTTTGTTTGCAAACATCGCAAACGGTTCTAAAACTTCATTCACAATCCATTCTTACAACTATCCAAACCAATGTCATGGTTATCAACGAAAGCAAAAGTTTAGTAGCCAACCGTTGCTCAGAATTATTGATTGTTTTGTTTTTGGTTTCGAAGTTTCGCGAAATGAACTTAAAACTAGAAGATGACAATGAAGAACAGTCTTCTAGCACAGATGTTCCATTAATTTTGGGTAAATATTAAACTTCCTTATAAGCAAGCTAGAGTTCATATATAGACGAATCCGCTTAAATGAATTTTAAATATATTTTGATATAATATTTAAAATACAAATTTTTATTCAAAAGGAATAAGCTTTTCTAGGATCACTTTACTCGCTAGGAGGATTTTAGTGATCCTTACTTGAGTAGAAATATATAGTATATTTATAAAGTAATATTTGATAACTGATAAAGTAGCACAGATTGATGCAAATTGCAAAGCTCTTATAATTGACAATTATAGAGGTATGGAATCCATCTTAAAACGCAATAACAGGCGATGCATTTAATTTATGACTGAAACCGTTTAATTTTGTTCCCAGAACACTACATTTCAAGATCATTAAGAAAGGTGATTAATTAGTAATTATTAATTAGCCATCATCCTTTCCATAATTAATCTTTCGATGTTCTATAATAAATCTTTAGACACTAGAGTGAATATTCAGTCAAAATTATTATTGATAGGAAATCTATAGCCTACAAATCGTAAAAAAAATGTAATTGTCAGTAATAAATTGGATTAGATTTCAAATTTGCTTTGATTTCAAGGAGGCATTTATGTTAAGTAATGAAATTTTTTAAGTGACTAGACAAAAAAAATTCTTAAAAAAACAGATTTTTTTTTTTTAAATTTTTTAGAAGTTTTGAGAATTTTGACATTTTTTGAAGTTTTAGCAGGAATTTTCATACTAATCAATTAAATAATAACCAATTAAAAATTAATTTTTTTGTTTTTTATTCAAAATTGAAAAAAAGACTTTGTTTATTTCATAAATTTTTATAACTAAATGTAGCTTTTTTATATAGGTACATGTAACGCTTTATATTCTTTTTTTTTTTTTTGCTGTTATATGTAGTTTTTTCCCCTTTCTTTTCTTAAAATTAGCCTACGCTATATATACTGACACACATGTAACAAGTTTTATATACTATAAATATATATTCTGAGTATGATTCCAAAAATTTAGAATTTTTATAATTTTTCTAATGTTATTTGGTTATTTCACTCATACTTATATTCATTAAAAATGGATTCACCTGAAATATATTAGGTTTTACTTTGGAAAATATTTGGATATGCAGTTTTTCACTGTTTGATGAATGTAAATGTTCTTATATGTACGTTTTTCTTAAATTTTAAAAGAATATTTCCGTGAAAATATCTAGTTTCTTCAGTTTCAAGACTGACATTTGTCAACATCATTTGTGAAGCAATAACGTAAAATAAGTTGAAGTATTCTGAGTTAGACTTTTCTAGCGAGCTTTACAAGCACTTAAATTCTTACAATTCGTAGCTTTAAACACTATAATCTTTCTCTACTGAATTTATACATCGAACTTTACCTTTTCCTCCGTCCAATACATTACTTCGTCTAGCTGAGAAAATTTATTTTCTTAATTATTGTCGTTCATACGTATAACAAAGGATTGATTATTTTAATATAATGGAACTATATCTCATGGAGAAAATAACATATGCTATGTTCCTTCGACTCTTCAATATTCATGGCTCTTCAAATATTCAGTACAATTGATGTTGCGTCTTCTACACCAAATCATTTTCCTGAATTCCACCAAAAACACTTTTCAAAATCCTACCCTCGGATGCAACTAAAATACTTTCCTTCTTCATCGTCAAATTTTGTCTCCAAAACGTAAAGTCAGAACAAGAGGGATGAGGATCTTGTACAAGAATAACTTAGTTTTTAGATAGAAAAGCAGATCTTAGCAATCCTTTGATTCGGAAAAGGCTTTATTTGCTGAAACTATATATTTCTTTACTTAAGGTAGGATATCATTGTTCTTGCTAAATATCGATCTCAGAAAAATGAGTTTTGTATGCTTGTCAAATTCACGATAGTTAAAATAAGTGATAAGGAGTAAATATATTTGATAAAATATTTTGTTTTATCTTGGTTAATAATGGTTGATTGATATGTTCTATTATAGTTTAGCTTCCATCTAATGAGATGGTCATTAGCCTAAAAGTTTTTATTAATTTTTTTATTCTAACTACCAGTTCTATATTATCAGCAAATTTCAGCTCTGATTAGACAAATTCTGTACAGATACAGCCCTTTTCGCTCATTCCAGATTTCTTGGTGAGCCTTTTTATTGTAATTTTGAATGAAAGATATGCAAATTTTTATCATCATCTGACTCACTATTTCAAAAGAAAATTATTGAAAAGATGTCCTTGAAATAAAACTTTGCAAAAAGACACTGATTTTTAAAGTTCCCAAATTAATATGCTTTATGGCTATTAAATTCCTGCATATCTGCTATATTTGTTAGAAATGATACAATTATATACCGTTATGCAGTCAATAAACTAGAGATACAAACTAATACTGAATTTATAGGATTTCTCCATAATTTGTCTGAGATAAAAAAAATATGGACCATAGTGGATTTATCTGTACAAAATCTACAATGTGTGATAGAAAATAACAATATTATTAACATATGGAACAAATCTTCTGTTAGTAATATTGTAAAGCAATTTCAAAATGCTATAAAAATGCATAAGAACTAATATTTCTATAATTTTTACAAACCAGAGGATCTCCTTTTTATGATTCTGTGAGGGGAAAAAAAACTCTATTTTTTTATTTCTCCATTTTTTAAAAATTCTGCTTATATGAAATTGATTATAAGTGCTTTACAGTTTTACAACTCTTTAACAGCAGAAACTGTTCTTCTTGATTATTAATTTTCTTGAATCAGATAAATTTCTTCCTGTGTAATATCAAAAAAAATTAGAAAATACTCTGTAGTAGGTTCTCAAAATGCTCGATTTATCTTTCTAAAAAAATGAGAATTTTCACTAAGAATATTGCTTGTTTTATTTCTACAAAAATTGATTCTGGGCCTAATTCTTTTCAACAGTTACTGACTACCTGGTAGAATGGATAGTACACATTATTTTTTTTTTTTCCTGTATTTGCCATCTTTAAGTCCATTTTCGTTGAAAATACTTTTCTTAATTTTAAATTTTTTTTCTTCGTTTATCCATGCCCTATATACTTTTTTTTTTGATATATTTTTAATATAGTGCTGAAAGGTACTTTAGTATGTGAAAGGATTTTGTTTGATTAACAAGCTCATATTCCTCATTAAATCTGTATTCTTTAATCTTATCTTATGACTCAAAATTTCATTTGCGATATCCGAAACTCTTTCTCTAAGTTAAAGCTACAGGTTTCAAAGAACATTGTGTTGCCTATTTCTACTTCTGATATATTCCTTTCCAACATCTTTCTATAACTATTAACCTCTCCAACCTCTTTAATAATATTTCAATCAGACCTTTTTAGTTTCTTATGTCTTTTTTGTAACTAGAGATTTCATTCTTCTCGAGCTAAAATTATCAGAATCAATATTAGTTCCCCTAATATTAACGATATTAATTACGTGAATCAAATTTATGAAATATCTAACACTAATTAGAATGAGATAAATCTGGTTAAAATATCCATTAGGTGACTTTCAATTATGTTAGCAAACATTTTTACACCGAATGTCGGTGCTATCAATCTCTAGGTCATGCACAATTCCAGCATCGTGGCATCTACGATTCATTTCATTATCTTTCATCCACGTAATACAGGTATTTATAACGATTAGTCGCAAATAGCCGATAAATCCTATAATTTCGGATATACCCAGTCCACATCATAGGATCATCACAATCCGTCTGTTAAAATAACCCGACAAGAAACCTTTCCCATGACACACAGGTATTATCAGAAAAAGGAGAGCGCAATGTCAATCGATGGTTTTGGTCATAATGAATTGATTCGTGGGTATAAATCATAAATAAGAAAAGAAATATTATGAATAAAAATAGTAAAAATATGATGGAAATATGCATTATATATTAAGGTACCCAAATACCTTCGAAGGCAAAAAATTTCAAAACTGGATGTAAAATGTTTTTATATTTTTTAAACATTATATTATAAGTTAAAACTACTAACATTTATATTCTATTTTCTATACCAATTAATATGTAATTTTATGCGAAAATTTGCAAAAAATCATTAATTACATAAAAAAATCATAAGGAAAAATCTAATAAATACTTTTCAGTTATATAAATATTATGCTTATCAAGATGCATCATTTTAGGGAATAGACAATGGAATTAACTTTTAGTTAAAATTTTGATTTTTAATTATGTAGTGATTCCTTTTATCACACTACCATTGAAAATTGAAAAAATTCATTATTTTAAAAAACATACCCGTCATAAAATGGGTGAAAATGATTATACCCATATATTTGTAGTCTGTTCTCTAAAATTATGCTTAAATAACGCTCACTAAATTTCAAAGAGATTAAGCAATAACTTTTTTAGTTGTTATGTTTTGCAATCAGATAAATATCGAAAAAATTAATTTCGAGAAAACATGAAAAATTGCACAATTTAGAAATTATTATTTTTAATAATCACAAAAACCTAAAATTCACCTGTGTACAATCTTCTTTACTTCCATAAGAAATAATTTTATTCTTCCTAGAAGCTTTCAAAATTTTTCTACGATTTTTTGCAGTAACAGTGGAATGGCAAATAGAATCAGCGATTCAACATTCACCCTGAATGTGATAACTCTGAACTGTATATTTGCTAACATTTTCAACATTCAAATATTTAAGCACTGAGGTACATGCTTAAAACTCATCATTAAATTTTATGACAGTACCATAGTACCAGTTTTAAGAATTTTTAAACTCACAAATATGTCTTTTGGCACTTTTTTTTTTTCCAAATAGCACCCTTAAACGATTCATAAGTATTATGTGTTTTCCCACGTAGACACTTTGCAAGAAGTTTACGGGTACATAATGTCATATAAACTGGCATAATAATGTTCAGTATGTTTTGTGAAAGATCAACATTCTTTTCTTTCACACGTTTTCCTTTGTGCAAAGCTCATTGAAAATAGCTCCTACTATCTGCACCAACCAGACACTGTCCATGAATAAATCTTTTTTGAATTTGAAGCGCAATGAAACAGTACTGCAATAATATTTTATTGCATTCTTTCTAAATTTCCCACATTACTATGGATTGAAATTGCATAATAATTTTGAATCTTTTCAATAAGGAAGTTTCGCTTTTCCTGAGAGGCCTGATATTGTATTTTTTAAATTTGGTAGATTTGATCCCACTCGTTTCTGAATGTGTGGCCAATAAATTCCATCTTAGAAACAATATCAATATCATAAACATCATTAACTTTCAAAAATCTTTTTCAATCACCATCATCATAATCTTTAAGTCCTCGTGTTTGAATAAAGGATTTGAAAATCCGCACAATCCCTATGGCACCCAGGTTTGATACAGAGCAAAAATAGTTTTGTTAGCAATTATGATTTACTTTCATAGATTCCACAACAAGGCTATTATTTGGAAAGTTTTGTAGCTTTTTGGAGCCAGTACAATATGAATACATCACACCTACATCCAAAACTTTTCCAGTAAAGATGGAGAGAACACCAATGCACCTGTTCAAGGAAGAATAGCCCCTTTCTGTCAAGTTACATAAAATGATGCACCACATGGAACATCATAAGAATTCCCAGAAAACATAGAAAAGTCGGTTACAATATTGGCTGAAATCGACTTGCCGATAAGAGTCCTATCGGAGCGATACAGGCAAGCGGTACGGTTACTCGTCAAAACATGTCCGTTCAGGGCAAATGTGGGCCGAAAGTAGGGCGCGGCATTGGAATGGTATCAGCAAAACTGACATGAACACTTGCCCGATATTTTACCGATGACATTCAGTATGTGGACCACAGACCAGTATCTTGGTCTGTGATGTGGACCGAATGCTTTCGACAAGTGTCAACCATTAAATGACCGCCAGAATTCCACTACTTAGATACTTCTAAATTTCTTACTGTAAGATTTTTATAGGCTGGTTCGTAATACATTTGCAAGAAATGTATTATTGTCATTCGTATTGGATATTCATGATTTTTTTTCTCAACATATGTTTAAATTATGGTGTCAGGCATTAAAAAAATTGATTCTTTAAAATTACCATCGGTTAATTCATGAGTTAATAATGCTGATATTTTCAATAGAAAAACTGATTTTATTTTAAAAAATAAGAGAAATATTTCTGATTTAGATCTATTTTGAGTGATTATAGTTTTTTCAAGTCTTAATTAACTGTATAAGCCAGATTTATTTTGAAAATGAATTCTATATTCTTATGAGAAATGCACTAATAACCTCAGTAATTTTGAAATAATTTTGTAAAAATTAAATAATTTATCCCTTTGAAAAGTCACTAAATTTTAATTTTACTGGTTCAAATTTCTAAAAAATTATTTTCTTTCTTAAAATTATTAATTTCTTATGTGTAATTATAATTTCTCAGTGTTTTTACTGTATGGATTAACTAAATGTACACATAAGTTCATCATTTCTTTTTTCAATTCGGAGGAGAGGAAATTATCTAGAACTGTTTGATTTTTCTTAACATTTTCAGAATATTTTTTCCAAAAATTTCTATAATTAGTAACATGACTGATATTCTGAATTTTTTACTTATACTTTTACCAGTTATTTGAAAATGTAATTAAAATTTTCAAATTTTCATTTATATATATATATATATATATATATATATATATATATATATATATATTGGTTGTTTTTAAATTTTGCCAAAGTCTCATCTTCTTAAATTAATTGTATCTGCGAAATTGTGTTGCTTAATTTTTATCTTAAAATTATTTCATGTGAAACAGTTAGTTTTTCCATTTCATTTTGCATTTCCTTTATTTGAATAATTTAGAGTAAATGTCAAAAAAATTCTAATTTTATTTCTAACCTATTCAACAATGAAATGAAAAATGATAAAAATTGAATTAAAATAGAAATTATCCTTATAAAATATTAATCATTCCTACAAAATTTTCAATAAATTTTATTAATCTAACTTATTTAATGAAAATTTCGTGTAAGTTTTTTTAGCCTCTGATAAACTGTTAATTTCATTGCGTAAACTTAGCCGACTGCGTCAAATGCATTTTGTATAAAGATTTTTACTATATTGGAAAATTATATCATTGAAACACACATCTAAGTTAGGGAACAAAAGTTTAATTTTATAAATAAATATATACAAAATGAGTAAAATACATATCCTCTAGCAGCTGCAGGTACGTATCTCACTATTGCTTAGGATTTTTATATCCTTTACTGCGGACACCATTTCTGTCCACAGCTTAATGCAAACCATCTTTTTTATGACGCATTCTATAAGGCCAAAGAAACTTTTTGGTATTCATGGATTTTACGTAGTAAAACTGAAAGATATAATTTTTATAAAATCAATTTTTATATAAAATGACTGCTCTATTGACAAAAATAAGAAGGTAAGGATGGAAAAAAATTATTTTTAACATAAGGAAAAGGAAATGTATTATTTGGAATTACTTTATTATTGCTCTTTCATAACACTGTACCGCAAATAAAAATTTTCGGTTTCATGTTTGTGGGTATTCATTGTAATAAACCCTCTAAACGCATGTTTAAAAAACTATTATAAACATAAAGTAATATTTAAAGGCAGATAAAATATTCTTCATTACATTCATGCAGGTGGCATTTAAAATGGGTTTTAGTAATTACACTCAGTTTTCCTAACATAAATACTTAAATTAAATATTTTTACTTCTTTAAAATACTTGTCATCAAACATTAGAGTTAATTTGATTTTAAGTATAGCTCACTCTTCAAATTATAAATTACTCTCATAAGGGCTCACTGTAGCCTATCTGCGACTTTAAGATACCAGGTTCAGTTCCAACTATTGTTGTACAGGAGACGTATGGTGTATTTCTGCCTCCTGAATGAGCGTCTGTACTAGGGTCCACGTAGGATTTCTCTTTCAAAATATAGGAATATGGTTATCATTTATGTGAAATATCTTCTCGGAAGATAACTAGGTAGTGAATGATTAAAGGTGCTCACAACAGCTAGAAGCTGTTGCGAGCACCTTAAATCATTCAGTACCGTGATGTCAAAAATTGGTCTCAAAAGCTTACATGACTAAAGAATGTGCTTTATTGATTTATAACATTGCAACTTTATATAACAGGCTGTAACTATCACGCCAAAATAATCAATTTCAACTCACGTGTTCAGAAATTGATCAGAATAAATATTATACATGTTTTGAAAATTTAAATTAATATTTACAATATTTTTACTCTTAAAATACTATTTAAACATTAAAATATAAAAATAAATATACATGTAAAAATGATTAAAATGAGATAATTATAATTTAAGAAAAATTTCCATAAAATAAATCATATATTTATATTAAACTAACAATTTATTAATTCTAAACAATTTCGCTTGTTGTTGTTGTCGTGTGCCAGCCAGGCTGGCAATATGGGGTGCGCTGCTCTACTTTTCCAACTGAACCATATTTGGTGTGGAGTCCGACTTCCTCAGTACACACGGTACCCTTTAATAGGGTAGGCAACCATTCACGCACAAAGAAAGGACAAAGACAAGAAAGAGAGAGAGAAACAATTTCGCTTAATAAGAACAAATAATGTACGTAATTTTTGCTATATTCATACGTGTCAGTTACCTTCACCAAATCTAATTAAAAACATGAAAAATAATAATTTTTGCTTCAAATCTGAAAATGTATACTTCATTTATGTGATTTTAATATGACTTAAAGTTATTTACTCTAATCAAAACTTTATAACTAATTCTAATTTTTTAAGATTCACCCGCAAAAACTTTCAATATTAAATTATTGTTTTATGAAATCTATTTCGCAATAAAAATACGCCAAAAATTGCTTAGGCGTTATAAGAAACTGATATAGTATTTTCATTCTATTGAGATTATTTACTTAAAAATAGTAACTGATCACAAGCAATGAAATGCAATATTTTTCTATCTGTAATTGTCAGGAAATATTTCCAATTCACAATATTGTCAGGAAATATATCCAAGCTTGAGAGTTGATGCCTTTCTAGTCTTGTAGCTCATCTCCCGCTAATCTGATTTGTGTGACCTTGCTAGTAGCTAATTTATTACAAAAATTGGTCTCGAGATGAACAACGCACATAAGCCGCAGCACCATGATAAGGCGGGGACACTATTGATTCGACAAGATTGACGTTAACGCGGTTGATGTTTATGCGTTTGCACTTCTTACTATTTTGAGCAAATTTCGAAGGAAATAAGAGATTTGTGTTGGATCACAGTTTATTTTCATTATTATATTTCACTAACTAAAGTTACCCGATTCACTGCTTTCTTTTACATCTGGTTCGATGAATTTATAGTTTAAAATTGACTTATACCGCATTTTACCAGATAAAAACGGGTGTCTAGACTTCAGGAATCTTTCCCAACTATGAACATAAAAGACAAGCATCTATTAATAGAATTTAAACAGAAGCAAAACACAGAATATATATTTTTAGATATTGCCTTCCAAAATTAATAAAAAAATTAAAAAAAACGCTTTCTAACTGGAATTTTAGTTTAACGAATTGAGAAATGTAAAAACACAATCACTGAAAAGTTCAAAAACAGTGCTTTTTCAATGATCGTAAAAAAAAAAAATAATAAAATAAATAAATAAATAAATATTTATATTTCGAAAAGTTTTAAATGGTTGAAAGAATCCGATACCTTAAATATTATTTCTCTTCTCTCAGCAGTAACAAATAGACGATGATTTTTTAAAAAAGGAAAAGAATTATATGCTTATTTTTCTTGAAGCGAGAAGGATTTTGAAACAGAATGTTATATGGCTTATGTTAACTCCATCGATTAATAAACAAATTTACATAGAATTTATAAACCAGCCTTAATTATATTTTAAATTAATAACCATCGCTGCAGTCAACATCTAGAAATGAAACAGCTTTTATTTTAAGTTAGACAGATATCAACATCCTGATATAATTACCATTCCTTTCAGTGCAGCCGTTGTCAATTCAACCCCGGACAGTTTCGGTGGACAAAGAGAATACGCATTTTATTTATATAGATAATGATATAAGTGGCGGCGTTTTATAATTTCATTCGGGGGAGCCAGTTTTGGAGAATTTGACCTCAATGAGGAATGAATTCAATATTTTCAAGAGCGTCCGCGTACGTGTATGTTGGGGAAGGAGAAGAGATTTCAGAAGTGAAAATGATATCCAACACAATTGAATTAATTTTGTGATTTTTAATCAAAAACTTTTTTTTAACTGCAAATACTATTTGAAGTCAAGTGGGGAGACCCACTCGACGAAATGAGTGAAGATAAGATTCAATATATATATATATATATATATATGTAACAAAAATCTTAAGCGTCAGTTGCCATATCGTGCAAGGAACGAAAGCCATGTTATAATATCATAATCAAGAGTTATGTATGCCTCTTTCAATTGTTATGACAGCTAAGGATCAAAGTTTTTCTTCTACCGTAGTACTTCGAAGTTTTCAATCTTCGGCTAGATGAAAAGGATCGCTTACAGCTTATGACATCATTGACACAGTCACCCCCCCCCCCAAAAAAAATTATTAACGTTATTAGAGAAAATGCATTTTATAGACGTTTTCCTATAAAAAAATCAAGGTTTTTAAAATTACAATTCTTTGTTTGCAGATTCTAGTATTGAATAAAACAGTCAAATATTACATATTAAATCTTCTCCTGCAAGTTATAGAAATTATATATAGCAGTGTTTCCCAACGTGGGGCCCACGCCCCACAGGGGGGCATCGTTTGCCGCAGGAATTAACTTCCCTGCGGCAAACGGCAGGCTCCGCGTGGACGCCGGACTCCATAAAATTTCGCTAAACAACGCAGTTGTTTGCATCTGAATGGCTTGTCACAAATTCTGTAGTGTTTCAAAGAATTCAAATAGTGTGAATCTGAAATAGGCGTCCGTAAGAACTATGGTAAGGTCTCGTCGGTATAAAAATATATACATTCTATAGACATAATTGGTAAGTTTTTCATTTTATTTATCTTAATTTAGAAGCAAAATTTTCCTGAAAAATTTGTCAAATGGTAAAGAGTATTTTATTTTGCGGTTTTGAAAATGTGTTCTATACATTTAAACAAATATGCATTTTTTAGTATGCGTTTACTCTATGTCACATCAAATTAATTTTAATACATACATTTAGTTTTTAATTGA
>JAPDSC010162384.1:439080-472370 GCA_026290005.1 Latrodectus geometricus | reverse complement strand
TCAGCAATGCTTGAGCAAAGAATCAACGAAACAAGGTGGTCTTGAGACGAAGTCTAAACATAGTGCTCACATTGATTCAGATTTGAATTACTTTCAAACTTTAAAGAAAAATTTTGAAAAGAGGGCAACAGTAAAGTTTCTAGTTACGGCTCACGCTTCAACTCATAATCGTATTCTTCAGGCTAGTTATCAAATTTCTTTATTCATTGCTAAACCTTGAAAAAAACATATATATATATATATATATATACCATAGGAGAAAACTTAATAAAACCATCAATATCAGCATTCTTTAAAACGGTTCTTGAAAAAGATGACAAATATGTAAAAGCTATGTCACTCAGTAACAATATTGTTAGCACAAGAATGGACGAAATGAGTGAAAATATTGAAAAACAACTTGTTGAAAACCTGAAAATTCTCAGTGAAAATGGATGGATCAACTTTGATAGACAGTGAGGCAGTATTGATAACTTATGTGACATACATGGATAAAGGGCATTTTCCTGAAGAAATGTTGATCTGTAAGATTAGAAAGCACCACTACATCCAAAGATATATGTAATAAGCTAAGAAACTACTTAGATGTCAATAATATACCAATGAAAAATATAACATCTTGTGATGCAGATGATGCTCTCTATATGATGGGTAAGAAAAATGGCTGCTTAAAATTGATTTGAGAATCCAGAAACGATTCTTATGCATTGTGTTACTCATCGGAAAAACTAGGTAGCTAAAAACATTTCCCTTGTTCTTAATGAAGTACTACATTCTGTAATAAAGTGTATCAATACTATTATATAAAGCTAATGCCAAATGTGAGAGTCTCTTCATGCTATTTTGTGAAGAACAAAATGCAGACCATAACTTCACACTGAAGTAAGATGGCTCGCTAAAAAAGAGCTGTTTGATATTCTCAGAAATGTTTTAAGCGATAAACCTGAAATAAAGTATTTGTTAACAATCGATGGTAAAGAATTTTTTAGTTATTTAGCTGATATCTTTGAAAAACTAAATATATTAAATAAGCAAATTCAAGGAACAAGCAAAATGTCGCTCACCCTGTCCTGTGGTCAGCGTGGCTGACTACGGCTGGGGTGGTCCTGGATTCGAATCCGGTTCGGGCATCTTTGTACTTTCGCTCTCCAGTCTTTGTTCTTTCCTTGTATAAATAGGTTGTGAACGGTTGCCAACCCTGTAAACGGGTACCTATGACATATGTATACTGAGGAAGTAGGATTCCACTCCAAATTATGGTTCAATTGGGAAAGTAGAGCAGCGCATCCCATACTGCCAGCCTAGCTAGCACAAGACAACAATAAAACTCTTGTTGATGCAAAAGTGAAAATATTTGGTTTCGTTACTTATATTGAGTTATGTCATAAATATATTAACAACAAAAACTTTGAACAGTTTCATTGGCTCCAAAAATGTGAAGGAACTAATACCACTTTACTTGTTATTGTCGATCATCAAAAAATTCTATTGGCTAATTAAAAAAAAATTGATTTTCCAACATGGATGATGCAGCCAATGTTAGGTGATTTTTCTGATATACCAAATATGCAATATCAAGAATTCACAGAAATGCAGAATGATGAGTCAGTTAAAACTTTATTTAATAGGAAAGGAGCAATTTCATGGCTTTGTGAGGAAACAGAAATCAAACATCCAAACTCTACGAAATGTGCAAGAAAACGATTGTTACCATTTCCATCTTCGTATTTAGCTGAATGTGGATTTAGTGCTATAAATTATTTACTGGTAACAAAAAGAAATCGTCTGGATACAACACAACGGGGTGACTCGAGACTGAGGTTAACCAAATTGGAACTTAACAAAATCTCTGTATAAAGCAAGAATCAAGTGCAAGAATTTTACTAAATTAAAACATTAAATTATTACAGAAAAATATCTTTTAAAATTACTTCAAATTTGAATTTTAGTTCTTCATAATATTTTGAAAATTTACTTACTGTATTTCGTTAACAATTTCCTAATGATTTCTAAAACTTATCATTTAAGTTTCCTAAGTGAACGATTTAAGTTATAAATACTAAAAATTATGTATAAGTTACATAGGGGGGCATAAGAATTTTAGAAAGGTTTTTGTGGTACATGCCACAAAAAAGATTGGGAAACATGGATATATAGAGTTGAAGAATTTTGTTCATGTGAAGAATACAGAATTAATCGCGATCAAAACTGGTCATTCGCTCTAAATCTTGTGCGAGTTTCATGATGTTTGGATCCATGGTTGGTTCGCCAATTTTAAGCGCTTACAATAACAGCAGTGTAACTGTGTTTGATGTATTTTGGCGATGATTCTTATTTAATAAATCCTAAAGGATTCGTCACTAAAAGGGTTGTGATTAATGACGTTAGATAGTAAGCAAAAATGGAAAATGCAACCAAATGCTTTAAGAATATAATAGAAAATCAACACAATGTTTAAAATTGCTTATTATAGTAAACAATAAATACTTTAAATTTTTTGCATTTTTAACAATAAGGATTAAAAACATTTCGTTGACAAAGCTTACAAATGCAATATTTTATAGCAGAAAGATTATATAATTTATCAATTTTTTTAATTGTATAAAATTTATACGGAATTAATTCTGAAATCAAAAAAATAACTCACTTATCTGTAATTACTTCTAATATAATTTATATTAAAAGTCAAAAATTATCTTATCAATTTCATTTACTATTGTATCATTCAGGGTTACTGTTACATGCTTTATTTCATTATTTCTTTTGAAAAGTAAAATTAGATACAAGCTTCAGAATGATTTTATTAAACTATAATATTTTAACATCTGAAATAAAAGTACCTAAAAAGAATTCTAACATAAGAAAGAATTTTAAAGTATTTATAAACAAGTTACTGTAACATTTTATATTCATGATAAAAAAGAATACTCTACTAAATTACTGATTCTCTTTTAAGCATGATTTTTGAAGAACTCAATTCATCACATGTACTTTCATATTTTATAAAAGAAGTTGTAATGCAAAATGACTTATTATTTTGAAAATTATGAATTTATTTCAAATCGTTTGCAATTTATGCATAAAATAAATGCCTCATTTCTTAAAAATGTGTTATATAATTGAAAAGCTATGAAGAAAGAAAATATAAACGATTTCAAAAAAAATTTATTAACATAGCTCATTTTCAATTTAGTTCTTACATCAAGATTCAAATAAAACACAGATAAAAGTATCAATTTGTAACTTTCAGAAATGAAACTTAATATGCTACTCGGGAAACAAAGTATTTTATTACATGAATTATAAGGATAACTTACCTATTAACCACAATGCTTTTTAAATTTTAATACAATATTATAAGAAATTTTATTACTAGAATAAGCTTTACTTAAAAACTCTTTATCTTGTAAAGAACATTTTTTTATTTAAATAACTACAAAGCACAAAAATATTTATTAAGTTTCTAAAACACAAAAATTTAGTATGCTTTATCAAATGATTCAAGTGATGAAAATTTCTTACTAATAGAAAGAAAATTAATTATAATAACCTTTATGAATTTTATTTTTTCAATAGCTTTTAGATTCATCTTTAAAAGATTAAAATATGAGCATTTTTTGTATTCAGTTTGAAATTTAAAATTTAAAAAAAAAAAAAAAAAAAAAAAGCTGAGAATTCAAAGAAGAAAGCACTCAGACATTTACACTTCAAACAATCTTTATTTCATTGAATGCAGAAACAAATGCATTTGAGATGACATAAATAAATATATTAAATCTGGAAATAAAATTATTTATTAAATCTGGAAATTAAATTATTTATTAAATAAATATATTAAATCTGGAAAGTATAATCATTTTCTTTTGACAACTTTGTTAATTTTCAAGTCGTCCACTATTTTTGAAACAAATGCCAAATTAAACTTATCAGCCACTTTTTTCACTACTTCTAGTTGATCTTCTGTGTAACCTGGAGAAAAATACTTCTCTTTTTTCTTAGAATTTACAAACTCTTGAATTTCTTCTTCAATAACACTAATAAATTCTGGTGTTTCACGTAGAGCTCGATCTTTTTCTAAATTGTCATCATCATTGCCAAGCATCAACTTGCAGAATTGTTTTTCCCAATCTAAATGTAGCTTCCTTTCGTTTTCTACTTTTACAATAGTTTCAGCGATCACCTGGTCATATGGTTGGAACTTTCTGGCTTTTATGAGGTAATGTTCTGCCCTTTCAAATTCCTTCATTAAATAATAAGCATATCCCAATCTATATAAAGCCTTTGGATTATGACCATCAATTCTGAGGGCTAACTTTGCATAGATCAGAGCTTTACAGGGATTTTCAATGTTAATAAAACACTGTGAAAGATTTAAATAAAGTTTTAGCAAGCAGCATTTTTGTTTCTCCTCCTCCTCTTCATTAGCAATGAAAACATTTTCAAGCAATTTCACAGCCTTACGGTAACGAGATATGGCAGGTTTGTATAATTTTTTATGGAAAAGGTCATTTGCAAATTGATGTTCACATTGATAGACAGAAACAATCTTTTCAAAAGGAGCCTTTTTCTGTTCTTCTGGAGTCATATCTTCAAATTCAATAACATCTTTGCATCGATAGAAATTTATTAGTTCTACCTCAAATAAGATCTCAGATGAGGGTGGAATTCTTGGTGGACATCCCAAAGGACCAAAAGCATAGTCTGGGCTAATAAGAAATCTTGATACTTCACTCTTTTTCATTGTTTTGATACCAAGTTCTAAGCCTAATAACAAGTCTCCCTCCCCTAATCTGAAAATCAAAAGCGATAAATTAATTTTAAGGAATTACAATAATTAAACATGAAAATTAGTGTATGTTTAAAAATTTATTAATTTAAAATCATTCACTTAAGTATTGTTAATCAAATGACACAAGAAAAAAATCACTTTACAACACATTAACTATAGGTATATTTAGTTCACTTAATATATTAAATTCTGTCGTGATCAGAAAGAAGGTAGAGAGTGGACTGTAATTTTTAAACTTTAATTAAAAAAGAGAGAATACGATGACCCATAGTTTGGGTATATCGTTACATAATAGAATGTTTTTTTTTTCATGCGCCGAAGATCGACTTAGAAAGCGCAACTGCGCAGTGTTGCCGGAGCAGACAGCTCCAGTAGTCACGCCAAGTGGCGCAGTGACCTTGGTTAATTCGCCAAGGCGCAGAAGCTGCCGAACATCCCCGCCGGGCGTTGAAATATGGTTATATTTCAAGGAAAATACTTTTTGTTTTTTGTTTATAGACAGATATATAATTGAAAATAACAATTTAACACAAGAAAAAGCAATATAATTTTAGTTTACATTTTAGAAATGAGACAATTAAGTTCTGGGTGTCTCATTATTATCAATAATGGGCAAAATGCAAATCTTGGAGACAGCTCTTAACAGGAATTGAATTTCCCTTCTTGAGGGCAGCAAACTCTGATGGAAAGTATTCCATCTGAACAATTTTAATTAACACATTTTCTGCATTATCTAATTCCTCTCTTGTGAGAGGGCCATTTTTACATTGGTTTGACTTATGATTTTTACAATTATGCATAAATCTGAAAACATAAGCAAGAATTCTGATTAATTTAAGATAATTATTTGACCTGTCAATAAAATAATCAAGAAAGGATATACTGTGAGATGTCAGAGTCATCTTTGGAGCCACCTTCAGCTCCTCCAGGAATTGTTGGTCAACAGGATCAGGAGGTGCGGGCTCAGCACAGGAAGCCAATTCTGGTCCATTCCACTACAGCTCGTTGGAGGACAGAGCTGGTGCATCCAGTCCCCTGGAGATGGAGTCCGCAGGGTTTGACGAGGAGCTGATGTGGAGCCACTGGAACTTGGATGTTAGCTGTTGTATTTGAGCAACCCAGTTGCTTGTGAAGGTTTTCAGAAGATGAGGAGCTGTGTTGATCCAAGCCAAGGCAATGGTGGAGTCGGAGAACA
Source organism: Latrodectus geometricus (assembly GCA_026290005.1). Taxonomy (NCBI): domain Eukaryota; kingdom Metazoa; phylum Arthropoda; class Arachnida; order Araneae; family Theridiidae; genus Latrodectus; species Latrodectus geometricus. Next base: position 466,386 of record JAPDSC010162384.1, on the reverse strand, counting down.
GTCTCACACACTCAAATTTGTGTTTGAAGACTTGTAAAACCTTCTGGATGAGCTTAGACAGTAAAAGGCAGGCTGAAAGTTCTGCTCGAGGTATTGTCATTGGATTCTTTAAGGGAGCCACTTGGCTCTTGCTGCAAAGAAGGCGACTGGAACGGTTGTTAGTGTCCGTGACAGTGTTGAAGTAGATACAGCATCCGTATGCCTTCGATGAGGCATCAGCGAAACCCAATAGGAGGATTGATGTGAAACTAATGGGTAAGACGTAGCGTGGTACTTTGATATGTTGGATGTGTGGTAAGGTCTGGACAAAATTTTTCCACTGTGTGGCCAGTTCAATGGGAAGAGGTTGATCCCAATTCAATTTGTGAAGCCAACTGTTGCATAAAGACTTTAGACTTTGTAATGACTGGGCCGAGAAGGCCAAGAGGATCGAAAATTCGTGATACCTGGGATAGGATTTCTCTCTTCGTTATAGTAGAGGTTGAATTGAAGGAGACCTTATAGGCAAAAATGTCGTGAGAGCTATTCCATTCGAGACCCAAGGTCTTAACAGTAACATCATCAGAGTTCCTGTCGAAAGGAAAGGCAGAGTCACTTGTGTCTTCTTGGTTGGATTGCCATTTATGGAGTGTCATGCCTCCTCTTTGTAGTAGTTGTGAAAGTTGAGCTTTGAGTGTTCGGAATTCTTGTAGGTCAGAAGAACCTGAAAAGCAATCGTCCATATAGAAATCTCTCAAAAGGACTTCTGCTGCAATGGGGAAATCTTTTCTTTCATCCAGGGCCATTTGTTTTAGAGCCCGTGTGGCCAGAAAGGGTGCGCAAGCAGTGCCGTAAGTTACAGTGTTAAGTTGAAAGGTTTTGATATGAGCGTGTTTGTCATCCTTCCACAGAATTTTTTGCAATTTCAATTGGGAAGGAGCAACTTCTATTTGTCGAAGCATCTGTTAAACGTCGACAGTGAAGGCGTATTTATGTTTCCGAAATCGAACAAGGATTGAGAATAATTCGTCTTGAATAACGCCACCCTTTGAAAGAAGATCGTTTAGTGATAAGCCAGTTGTAGTTTTCGCGTTGGCATCAAAGACAACCCTTAACTTCGTGGTTGTACTGGAAGGTTTGAATACACCGTGGTGGGGTAATTTGATATTCAGCAAAAAAGATTGATTTTAGCAATTTGATATTTATTTCAAAAAAGTTAAAATTCCACAGTTAATATTGAAAATCATAGCTTTAAATAGAGAAAAAATTATATAAAACTAGAAACAATTCTTATCTACATTGAAATTTTTGGTGCTGCATTTCTTTTTACAGCAAATAAATTATAAAATGCTGGTAAAAAAAAAAAAATCATTAATCAACTTTAAAAGGTAATTGAGTCATTGGAAAAGCATAAACAAATTTTTAATTTCGATTTATTTGGATGCCAAACATTATGCAAAATAGTTGCAAATATTTTACTACAATTTCAAATTAAAAAAAGGTACAAGATGTTTTGGTTACTTCATGAATTTTGCTTTTACTTGGTATCATAAATGACTTAGTATTCATTTTTACAAAAAATTAATGAAATATTTAGTAATTGTCATATAAAATATGTTTAGTTTCTTCCATTATTTATTGGCCCTATTCCACAGAGAAATGTAGTGAATGAAATTTTGATATCACAAATAAAAGCAATCCTTGGTATTTTATGATGCTTTTGAAGCATATGTGTAACTTCAAATATTAGTTGAAATCATTTCAGAAGAAGAAAAAAATTAACCCTAACAATAGCATGTTGCCCCAAAAGTCAAATATCAAGATAAAGAAATAAACTATTTTATTACAATTTAACTTCCATATTGTACAATTTATATTAAATATTTCTAATGATGATACCATGAAAGTTTTAATAAACTGAGTTATGTCATATGACACTTATTATTTTTTACAATATTGGGGTTGAGAATGTTCACTAGCGTATCAAGAGTAATGTCTTACAAATAAAGCTAATTAATGTGGAAGTATGGCAATATCAGGAAAGCATTAAACCAGTCTTCCATATATAGCTGGAAAATTATATGTTGAAAATAGGTTGTTTTGTATTCAATTGAAGGCTAGAAATAAGTACTTATGTTATTTCTTATCTCTATTAATTTTTTTACCACGTGTAACTGAATAGCATAAACATTTTCAAGGAATCACTTAGAATTTAAAAAAAAAAAAAAAAAAAAAAAAAAAAAAAGAGGTGCAGGAACAAATAAATCTTCATTGTTCTTGTACCACATTTTGTGCTGCATGTTACATTTTTTCACATATTTAACCAATGAATTCAAATTCAACAGGAAACTTTGAATTAGGGCTTCTTAAAAATTACAGCAACACAATGTGCTGGTACATGTATTAACAATCATAATTAAAATAAAAGAAATGAATACAATATTTTATTTTTTAGTTCTAATGCTTGGCTACAAGGATAATTCACCTTTTTAGCACAAGGACAGAAATAACAGCAATTTGTATACAAAGGCACCCAGGGTGCCCGACATCATTGCCATGAAAATGGGAGGATCTTCATAATTTAGAAGCAAGGACGAAGCAGAAGTCCTCCAGACTTATCTTGCCACCCCTAAAGGTATCATTTCATTTTGTGACCATGATATATTTAATGTGCTCTAGCCACCATTAGTGAATATGATACATTTTTGAATGAGTCAGGATTTGAACTCATTACCTTCTGATAACAAGAAAGAATGCCCTAACCAAAACCAGGATATAACATCAGAATAATATAAAAAATACATTAAAAAGTTAGCAAATTGTAATGAAAAAAACAAAATATATTTAAGGAGTTAAATTTTGATATTTCTGTGATCAGTCAGGTGAATTACTATTCATACATTTTGAATCACCTAACTAAAAATTGTTAAAGTCACACTAATGTAACAAAATTTCTTAAAGTATTTATAATAATAATCAATATTTCTGTAACATATTCAATTAATTCCAACTTTATACACATAAAATAGTCATATTTAAAGAAAATAACTTACAGAAATTTATAAGGGCTTTTTCTTAACCGAGTTGAATCAAATGGCTCCCTTTTATACTCTAAATAAGCTTCATAATGCATCAATGCAACAGATTTATCAGAAATTGTTTCTTCAACACCATGTTTTATAATCTGTAAAACAAAGTTTGTATCATATATTTTACAAACTTTTATGCAATTGGTAAAATTCCAGAAGCCAATAAAGGTTGACGCAATTTCTAATTTTTGTGCTTAGTGTAGCAGTTATCTCGCCAACCCAAATTACTTCATTTTGTGGAATTTCAGACATTCCAAATCAATCATTTCAAAATAAAAATGCTTGTTAAAAAATAAATACTTTATATTTATTATATAAATTTATTATTTATATTAATTATAAAATACTAATTTAAGCAATGGTAAGAATTAATTTAATAATTAGTTTTCTGTACCAATGACTACTTTTAGTATCAGTAAAAAACAATTATAAATAAAACATTAAAATGTAGTATATATCACTTCATAGAATTTATACTTAAATAAAGCAAATAAAAATAATAAACAAAACTAATATACTCTGAAAAATTTAAAATTATTTGACACTATGTAGTCTTAGAAAAACTATTGATTAAAATTTCCAGATGTAATACAGATGTACAAATACATTTTAACTAAAATTGCCCTTTTATAAGTCAAAAAATGATATAAGAGGAGTCATATATAAAAGCACATGAGATTATTTAACATTTAGACATCACAATATCAATAATTTTACTTATAAAAACTAGAATGAATGCTTACAAAAGTAATATAATCAGTCAATTTTTTTAGTTAAATTCATATTTTTAAAATAGATTATATTACATATTATTTCTACTAGATTTCTTCATTTAATAATAAAAATTTAGAGTAGATATTTTCTTAAAACTATTATAAACTAATGCATATACATAAAATAATAAAGCAAATATTCACCAACTTATGTACAAGATAGGAAATGTAACATTCCATCAAACAGGGTTCATTTTAAACTATACAATGAGACATGCAAAATACAAATTATAAAATTATTGTACTTGTTTGAATATCTTCCTATCTTGAGTTATGGGTTCCATTCCTTCCTTCAATTCAGCAAAAGAGATATCGGCAAAATTTAACAAGATTGGTTTCTCATCATATAATTCAGGAGCCACATCTTCCTTAAAGGTTTGAAATGATTCATCATCAAAATATGTTTCATCTTCAGAGTCTGTATATTGCTCATCATATTGTACTTCAAATTCAATGCCTTTATTCAGATCCCTACAAAATAGGATGATAAAACTTTTATACAATGTATTCGAAACAAAATTTCACATTCCTTTCTTTGTAAAGAAATGAAGCATTTTTTTAATAGTAGAATATTTAAAAAACAATATAAACATTTTTTTCAAACAAATGTAATACCATATGAAAGCAAAACAGTCAACATTCAGTTAAACAAATAAGAAATTAATTGAAAACATAGAAAAAAGGCTATGCTATATACAGTGTTTCTCCTTGGTACTACTGTATACATACTAAACTTACGACAAGTATCCAAAGTATAATTTCTCTTCTATCAGACTCACAATTTCATACAAGATTTAAGAATTGAGAGTGGGATTGGTCATAAACTATCACTGAGACTAGTTACAAAGTTGGTTGATTGGTTACTCAACAATCACTTTACACACAGACTAATTGGTCAGTGACTTGTTCAAAGTAGAGTTTAAACCACTACAAAAATATATACTCGAGACGGGAATCAAATCCAAAAACTATAGAACTGCAGGCAATGTTAACTATTCAGCTGTTAGCTCAGATAAGTGGACTGAGATACACAGTTTTGGGTGGATTACACAAACAACTACCAACATCTACATTTGAAGAAATCAAATTCATGAATTACTAAAGTTAACAATTCAAGACCAGCTTTACATTTTTTTTTTCTTATTATAAAATATACAAATAATTCTTAATGGATATTAATTGACATTTTTACATTAATTTTAATTGAAACATATGACAAATAATTCAAAATTTTACTTTTTCTGCATAGGGTTTGATTTTTAACATCACTCTGCACACAATACACAACTAATTTTTTATTAATTTAATTTTCAGAATCATATCATAAAGAAATAAAAAAAAATCATTGAAAGAACATAAGGCACAACCCTACCAGTTGGTGCAGTTGCCAAACAGCTATTTGACTGTGACACAATGCATTCTTTTTCATGACAATTTCCAAGGAACTTGACTGCTGTTTCAAAAATTTCACTTAGAATCTATGAATCTTATGGTCTGTTGATCATGAGAATAGCTCTGATCAATTAGTCTGTCCCTGTTGCTGTGGAAACAAGACACATTTTACTTTCAACAGGAGGAGCCAAAAGAAAAGCACCAAACTCACCTTACTGAAAACTACAGAATAACAACTACCCTAAATACAATCAATTCATAATGCTTTTTAAACTGCACATGAAATGGAGAGAGGTTGTTACTATAACTACCACTTACTAGACTATTTTGTGGGAGATATTATTTTAAGAGACAAAATAATTTATTGGCGCTTTGAAAGTGGGTCTGACAAAATTTAATTTTTAAGTTAAATAGAATTAAAGTTGAAGCCTATACAGAAATTACATTTAGATTAAATGGTAACTACACTATATAAATTAAAAGTTTAAATTAGTTTGAAATATAAATTAAAATTGAGTACTTTTATTATATAAAAAATTAAAAGTAGATTTAATCTTGTATTAATAGTATGAAATGTGCTTTCATTATACAAATTTTTGTAATAGTTCAAATGAGTTTTCGGTATTTTGTTCACTAAATCATTTTATTTAAATACAATATACTGTAGTAATTCCTTTAAAAATTTATAGAGATAATTATTATAAAAACAAGGTTATTCAGATAATTTATTGCTATTGTCAAGAAGTTGACATTTTCTTGTTGCACTACATGATTTTTTAAAAAGACCAATGTAAATGCTTGATTGATTAAAAATGAATTGAAATAAAAGAGGTGTTATTAGTTTAGTACACAAATATAAGCAGAGAGTTGTTTTATTACAACTTATTTTCTTTTCTTATATATTTTGATAAATTGTGTGGAATTATGTTTTTTTACCATTATCACAGTATGAACTTATGTCAAGTAATCAGAGATATCCAGAATTCCAATACTGGAAATTATACAAAACTGTATAATTTCAACTTGTGAGAAAAATTAAAAAATTATAAGTGAAAAATTAAAAATTGCAACAAACCCTTATCAATGAGTATGATTTAATCTGGAAACTAGACAAGTGTTTGAAATAAATTTTTAAGCCATATAAGCACATATATATTAATTGGCTCATTTTATTTTGTTGATTTTTTATGATCATTTTTTACTTACAAGAGTTTATTCAAGAATGACCAAATGTTTAAAGTGGGGTTCAAACCACTACAAAAATCCATGCCTGAAATAGGAATTTGAATCGACAAACTGTTGAACCAAAGGGCAGATTGGATGGTTGGGTTTTATTGCGCAAGGTCCAAAAAGGACAAGCTGTGCCAAAATATTAAAAATTTTAAATAACATCTCTTTCAAAACCCAAACACAATGTTAAAAATTTAAAATACAAAAATAAATATATATAATTCAATTAAAATCAAAGTAAAAAAAAAAATAATAAAGAAAAACCAAAATTCACAAAATACAAATATTAAATAAAGTTAATAAAATAAATTGCCTTTAAAAAAGCAAAAAAGTTTCTGTGGGGTGGCTCCCCCACTAAATCATACATAGTTAAATAATCTGTTTAAAAAAATTTAAAACGGTAAATGTTAAAATCGGGAAATGAAATTAAAATATAGATAACAGTAAATGGTTCATCACACATTTCACACCATGGATTTAATTCACTTAAAAACAGATGTCTGAGTGGGAAACATGTGTGTCTGATACAAAGGCAAGTTAATCTAAAATCTACTCTTCGTAACAGTAAAACTGATAATGGGATGAGGTATGGAAAGATGGCACACAATTTGTTCAAGACCTGCATACCCTATAACTCCTCACAGTGAGAATTTACAAATTTCCTCACATTGAAAAGAGGGACAGATGAATGAAGTAAAGATGATGCAGCTGCACCTGCCTTTTTATTTCCCTCTAGATTTACTTGACCTGGGATCCAACAGAAAATGATTTCATAGCCCTTGCAACTAAAGGGCAGAAGGGAGATTGTTCAACTAGTTACTAATCAAAACAGATAAATATATACACATAGTTAACATCAACTTAAAACATGATTAGATTCAACATCACATCCAGAAAACATCGTCAACATCACATAGAAACTTTGTGTGATACTAAAGTTTCTATGGTACATATTTAAGGCTGATTTTGTGAGACAAGTTTTATTTTTATTAACAAAAATTTATAATCAAAAACAATAACATTTATTTAAATAACTGAATGCTGTTTGTCTTCAGTTGAGCTTACTGACATTACTTATAGAAGCTCTATATATCATGTTGCTCCTGCAAAATCACCATTATTACTTAGTGAGCACAAAATAAATAAAGATATCTATATTAAATCAGATTAATTTTGCAATTACTTTTTTTATATTTAAACAATTACACTATCTAATGTAATATCAACAGTATTTTTTTTAATCATAGGTAGAAAAATGTATGGAATTTAAATTCAGAAACACCTAAATTAATAATTGTTAAAAACTTTTTACTATTGTAATAGTGCACCTTATAATCACACTGTTTGAAGATAAAGATCTATTAATTAAAAAAAATCCTCTTTTATTATAGTAAATGAAGAGTTAAATGTATTTAATAACAAAAAACAAAAACAAAGAATATGAAATACAAGAAATTCAGTTTATGAATTTTAATCAAAAAGCTAAAAAATCATAATGATAGTAGAAAATTGTACAAGATGTTTCAAAGAAACTCTGAAATAAGGCAACAAAATTTTTACTCTTGAAAATTATACTATTTTAAAGTTGTACATGTAATAAAATATTTTTCATTAGAAGAAATTTCTTAAGAAAGATTAGTTTCCATGTGATCCATAGAACTATTATTAAATTGCATTTTGTTATTCTGCACTAAATTTCAAGCTATTGTGACCAAGAAATAACCATCTAGTTTACATGCTTTACAAATTTAAATCTAATATCACTGAAATAGCTTCTGAGTGTAAAAAAAGTTCAATCAATAATAAATTACTTTTTAATTTAAAAATTAATTTAGAAAAAGAAAAAAATATTTGATACAAATTCATGTTGTAGATAAATCCAAATTTTTAGGCTTGAATTAATTCTTTTTCATTATACAGAAATTCTCAAAAAGGCATTAATTTAAAATATAGCCACATACTACGAGATGCATGAATATCTCAGCATACAAAATTTAAAAAAAAAAAAATGAAATACAATTATTGTATTTAAAGCAAAAATAAACATTAAATTTCAATAGTATTTCAACCATGTGATGATTATTTTGATTTCAAATTATGTTCTAAATAGTGTTGAGAAAGTAAGTTATATAGAATTTTTAATCCATATATACATACATTGGATTAGATTTAATTGTAAAAATTTTTGTACATATATCCTTTTAAGCTTAAAACAGCACATGGTATTTACTAGTGAGGATTGTACATAACATCACTAAAACAGTTATAGGTTCATAAATAGAAATTTTCCCTTTAATTTATGGTTCAAGCATATTAAGTTTCATTAATTAAAAAAAATTTAATTATTATAACACGTATACATATATATGCAATTTTTATAAATCCCAATTAAGGGAGAGTTTTTCATACTTCATATTACAACAGGTAAGAATCTCAAAATCAACAGGTAACGCGAATTTTAAAACATTTATATCATTCTAGGTGAAATTAGTTTACAAAGAGAAATTTTTACTTCATATTACAAATAAGAAGCATGATTATTTTGAATAATTTAAAAAGTATATTCAAATGATATAATAATATATCTTACTGCAATGTTACTTCTTTATTCAAAAATAGTTTCCCCATTTGCGAAGCCATTCCTCCCAGAAATAGGGATTAAAAAGAATCAAAAATAAAAAAATGAAGGGAATATTTATTGAATCCACACAGACATTATAGGATACGGGTGTACGCGCGGAAATATCGCCAAGACTCTTGCCAAACATGATTGCCAAGAGCGATAATCATTCAGACATGGTTGCTAAATACGTCACGAGTGGGATGGTACTTTAAACGTCATAGTCACATGATAGTCTATCCGGGTAAACACATTATACCTTTTTACACTTTTGGCGTTTGCTATGGTGATCGCCACTTGAAGTTTTGGCGTGCATTTTCTGATATAAATTCCATGAATTTTAAATCATTAAAACGTCATAGCCACGTGATAATTTTCAATTTATTTGTGAATTTCTTAAATATTTACTTATTAAATATTCACTTAATAACTCACATAATAATTATAAATATTCACTTCTTTAACTTTTTAAAATTTCATATCTTTGAACAAACAAAATAATATTGATTCCTTGTATTTTAAATCTTGAGATTGATGGTTCTGAAAATTGTAAGTGAAATAATCTTTTGAAGTCTGCCGCACTGTTTTTCATATGCTTTATCAATCGTAACAATCATTTTCATTTTTAAATATTATTAAAATATCTTTCAATTCACTATCTCCTAAATGAAAACTATAATTATTTCAAATACAAATTTAATTTGAATATTTCTATATTCAAGAGTAATGTTTAAAGAATCTAAGTAAATGAGGAATAAATATGCACAAAAAAGTAAAAATTATTTTCACTGCTTCGACCATAAAGTATTAAACTCTCATTGCTTATTTTTTTATTATAACAAATCACTTTCATAAAAAATATAATTGGAATAATTTTTATAAATGACAAAAAATAAGTCTCTAATCAATTAAAAAAAAGAACAAGCACGCTTAGATGATAATAGAATAATTTTACACTGCTTTTGAAGTTATTCTCCTGTACAAATTATTCTACTAAATAAAATAATCAGGGACATATTAGTTATGTTAACATAAAGACTCTAATAAAAAGTTAGTAATTTCATGTACAAAAATAATTACCTAATATTGAATATTATATGATTAAAAAATATTATATGAATACTATAAGTGTTTAAATAATTAATTTTTAATTAAATTAATAATAATTTAAAGAATTAAATTAAAAATACTGAAGTATTATATAATACTAAATATATAATGTCAATAAAAAAATAAATATTATACAAATATAATATGAAATATTGTATAACACTAAATATATATTATAAGAGTATAAATAAATAATAAATGAATTTGAATTAAATAAATAATAAATTTTTTAATTAAAATTCAATAATTTCATATAAATGAATTTTAAATAATTTTAATAAAAAAATAAATTAAATTGGCAGAAATAATTATATAAAAAATCAATAAATTTTAATTAAATAAAAAAATTTAAAAAGTAATTATTTAAATTATAAGTACAGAAATAAATATATTAAATAAATTGTTTGCATGAAAAAATAATATATAAATACTATTTGAAATATTGTATAATATTAATTATATCATATGAATAAAAAATAAATTATATTACACGAATACAATGAGCGTTTAAATAATTTTTTAGTTTTTATTTGTTTAAATAATTTTTTAAGTTTTTAATTTTTAAATGCATAAAAAGATTAAATAATAATAAAATTTTTAAAAAATAAGCGTTTAAATAACTATTATAAAATTAATATATGAACTTTAAATAAATAAATACTAATGAAACAAGAAATACAGAAATGTTATGTAATAATAAATATGTTACATTTTATGCATGTAACGTGATATTAAATATGTTACATGGATAAAATGAATAAAAAAATTTTATCAATACAAAAAGTGCTTAATTAATTAATAAATTTTTATTAAAAATAATAATTTAAAGAATTAAATAAAAAATACAGAAATATTATATAAAAATATATAATATTTCAATAAAATAATTGTTTAAATAATTAATATCAAATCATTTAAGTAATCAATAAAGAATTATATTATTTATTTTTTATTAAAAAATTAATTGATAAATTTCAGCTAAAAAATAATAATTTAAAGAATTAAATAAAAAATACAGAAATATTATATAAGAAATAAATAATATTTTTATGAAATAATTGTTTAAATAATTAATATGAAATTGTTTAAATAATAAATAAAGAAACTATATTTTTTATACATATGATATATTTAATATTGTATAATTTTTTTATATTTTCAATTTGATTATTATTTATTTCATTAAAATTTAAAATGCAGATATATTATATAATATTTTAATACATTAAATGATTGAAAAATAAAAATTTTTATAAATACAGGGAATGTTTAAAAAATTCATAAATTTTGATTAAATAAATCAAGAATTAAAAGTATAGAAATATTATACGATATTAAATATATTATATGAATAAAAAATAAATAATATAATTTTTTTACCAATTTCATATTAATTAATTAAACAATTATTTAATAAATATTATTTTTTTATTCATATAATATTATATAATATTTCTGTATTTTTTACTTAATTCTTTAATTAGTTTTTAATTTAAATTTATTAATTAATTAAACACCTTTTTGTATTTATAAAAATTTTTTATTCTTTATATGCATATAATATGTTTTATGTTATATGATAGCTGTGTACTTTTAATTTAATTTTTAAAATTATTATTTATTTAATTAAAATTTATTTATCAAATTCTTATTAATTATTTAAAAACTTATTGTAATATTTACTTTTTTTTATTCACATAATATTTTTAATTATTTCTGTACTTCTAATTTAAATCTCATTTAAAGTTTCATTTATGTAAATATTTTTACAAGCTTTTAATTTAAATCTTATTTAAGTGTTTAAATTTTATCTTTTATCTTTATTTCTTATTAACTAACTTGCATCCTTTACATGTAAAAGTGAATTCCATCAATCATGTGCCAGGAAACTTGTAGATGTCTGATTAACATAAATAAAATCTAAATGCAGTGTTGATTTGTGTTGTTTTTGTTTTCAAAGGAATATCCAACTCAACACAGTTTTTGTTAACGTTACATACTATCTGCAAAACTGATATAGAATTCTAAATTGCAAAGAGTGTGGAAAATTTTGCCTGCATTGAAAAATAATGGAATAAATAATCATTGGATTGTTTTTTTTCTTTATAGTAATATTTCACACATAGGCTGATTAACCTGGTATACAGTTTTAGCAAAAGCTTCAAACTACTTTTGATATACATATCTTAGACAAGAATCAAACCCATGAACTGTTGAACAGATGGATAAAGTGTTAATTAATTATCTTAAATTAAAAAGCTTTCACTTGATTTTATTAATTTAATTTTATTAAATTAGGGGTGTCGATATCAATATAGTGAAATTTTGAAAAAAAATGACTGGATTGTCATTAAATGCTATATTTTTAAGTTTATTTTACGAAAACAAATTTTGCATTCGATATGAGCACATATCTTTTATTTTCTGATTAAAAAAAAAGTATTATTAACTTCCTTTGTGTATCTGATCATTAAAAAAATTACCGATATTTTGAGTTTAACTTTAACCGTGACCATTACAACTCAACACGCATAGACTGACGTCATTTCATTTGGCGGGACAGTATCTATGGTGCACGTTGTCCTAAGACTCTTTCTTTAATTTATTTCTTAATGTTTTTATTTTTATAATAAAAAGGATTATATTCTCAGTGAAGGTGAGTTTTTTTATTTATTAACATTATAGAGATAATTCTTTGTTTAAATAACATAAATTGAGAAAATATAAGAAATTTCAATCACACGTGTGAAATTTCCTTCCAGAATTTTGCCTTAATTTCTTTTAGAATTTAGACTTAATTTTGCTTTTAACTTATTTAATATATTGATTACTACTTTTTATTAATAATGAATTCCGCTCATATTTAAATTAATAATTATTATATCATTTATAAAATATAATAATAATACGAAGTATAAAAAAATGGCTAAGGGGTTGAATTAAGTGCGTTTAATTAAATAATTATAATTTTGTCATAAATTCAGTTTGATTTTAAAATATTTAGAGTTATTTCAACGATACTTATTAATTAAAAGTATTACTTAAAGTTATTACTCAAAGTATTATTAATTAATTTGTTTTTAATTTGCTTATGTATTGACAGCATGCTTTGATTCCAAATTAATTGTTTTCATAAGTAATTTAAAAATTTTAATATTTTTTAAATTGATTACGGTTAATTATGTGTTTAATTGCTTAATTACATATTTGTCATTAATTTTGCTTGAATATAAAATATTGAGTGTCTGGAATTACTTATTAATGTGTTATTATTTATTAAGTGATTATTATTCTAATTTTTCTGTTTTAACAAGAAATCTTAAATTATTTAAAATAACTTATTTTATTCAACAGTAAAATTTGCTAAAAATGGAGTACATTAATAACGTGTTGTATTAATGGAAAAAACTATTTTAAAGTAGTCTTTGTTAAAAGAGCCAAAATGCATTATAATAATTTTAAATATAATAATTCATTATAATAATAATTAAAATTCATTATAATCATTAATGTATTTTCTCCTATCTGCTTAGTATTTTACAATTATTAAGTATTAAAATGTATTTTCGTTAGTTAATGTAGTTAATCTTTTTAATATCTAATGATTTTAATATTTAAAAAGAATGCTATATCCAGATGTATCAGAATTTTAACCAAATATAACTGTAAAATTTCAAAAACTTTATACAAATAATTCAATGTTATAATTATATCATGAAAATAAATTATTAACAATGAAAAATATAAGCTATTTATTAAATTCATGTTTTTTAAAACTATGCTTATTTAACTTGTGTGCTGGTTATTGTAAAATAATTGTGAATGCAAATTATATCTATTTTTATTATTTTGAACATCTTACATTATTTAATGAGTTTTATTCTAATTGTTTGCTATTTTGTAATTCCCCCCCTTCCGTGACCACGCCCCCTTTTCAAAATATCCCTTCTTTTAGGTTTGTAACATTTCTTTTCCCCTCCCCCTCTCCCAAAAAAAAACGAGCTCTACTCAGCCAGTTTCGTCGCCAAAAAAAATGGCGCCGAAAAAGGCCCTACACCAGACAGGCGGCTAGATTCATAACCCTTGCAAATACGCGTTCGTTCTGTGATTGGTCACAATATTTGTCACTAGTGCTGTCATCTATCGGTTATTTAGAAATTTTTAAAGTTATTTTCAAAATTACGGTACATTCCCGATCACGTTGTCTTTCATTAAAATGGGTGATCATAAATGTGATAAGTGCAATAAAGTATTTTATCAAAAAAGATATTTGAGTCAACATAACGTCAGAATTCATCAAAAAAATTTAACGGCTTCAAAAACTAAAAAAATATTTAAGTACAATAAATGTGGGTTAATTCCCAGTGAACGGTACGCTCCTTGTACGATATGCATATATACAACGGTACGATATATACAATTATTAATTAATTGTATATAATGTATAAAATTATATTATTTCTATAAAATAATATAATTTTAAATTATATAATTATATTAATTGTATATTGTATAATTATATTAATTGTATATTGTATAATTATATTAATTGTATATTGTATAATTATATTAATTGTATAAAAATAGCGTACCGTACACTGGGATACAGCCTAAATGTGATATTCTGTTTGATTCTTGCAGTAATGAATAGGGACACCGTACATTTCATTTTACCATTCACTGTGGTGAAGAAAATTGTGTTGAAAGATTTGAAAATTTGGAAAAGTTAAGACAGCATTTAAGATATAGCCATAAATTCGAAAATCAAGATAAATATGAAGAAAAGACTTTTGAATCACACGAAGGTATGTAATATTAATGTATTAAATCTTGCTATTTTACAGCCATTACTCATATGGTTGTAAAATCAGTGAATAAATTATATTTTAAAATATTATTGGGGATATTATTATTGAATTAAATGCTTTAACTTATAATCTAAATATATATAATTATTTATTAAAATACATAACATAGAAAAACGGCATATCATGATTAATTTTTGTAATATATATATATATATATAAAGAAATATTATTTTCCTGTGAAATCTATTTTATTATGTTAATGCATAATATTTTTTATATACATATATTTCAGATTTTAGTAAATGGCTTGCTTTTAAAGAAGAACAAACAAAGTCTAATTTTGTTTTGGCTCGAGGAGTGAAAAAATTAAAATCTCATTCAGTGTATCATTATATGTGTAGCAGAAGTGGGCATTATAACAGCAAGTCCACAGGAGAAAGACAATTGAATGCCCAAGGAAGTAAGAAAGCTGTCTGTCACTGTACTACTCAAATTATTTTGAAAGAATTCAAAGATCACTTAGTTATGAAATATTTCAAAATACACTATAAGCATGATGTATATCAGCTTATGAATGCACATGTCATGATTTATGCAATTCGAAACAACGTGTGTAAACACATTCATGCATTAGAGATTGAAACCAGTGATAACCCTAAGCTTGGCTCCAACCACCCCCAGAGGTATTAATTTGTAATGGAGGACATTGCGACCCGACAGATTTTACGTGCCCCAGTCGCCATTAGTGAACACGACGGATCTTCGGCTAAGCCGGGATTCGAACTCACCACCTTTAGGTAACGAGAACGACGCCCTAACCAACCAGGCCACCGCGGCCCCAAAAATCCTTCTTTAAATTAATAATACGATAAATTAACAATACAACAAATACTAACGAACACTAAGTCAATTTTCAAATCTGTGACTTCAATACATAAAAAAAATGAACAGTATTTTGAAAATTAGTTAATTTCAAAATACTGTTCTCAGATTTATAGTGATCTGTAATAAAGTGAGCATTCTTGAATTTTATTTTATTGTATGCTTTTACTCATTGAGTGAGTTACCTGCATTTTTAAAGGAATTTTAATCATATATATATATGCACTTAGATGAAAAGCCTTGTGTAGTTTTATTCATTAGACACTTGATGATAATAATTTAGAATAATGTAAATTTCCAGATTAATGAAACTATGTGAAAACGCTTAATTTTAACTATTGACTACAGATAGCAGCACTATCTGCAGTATTGATTAGAAAATGAAAAGTCAAAGCTTCAGTCATGGATTTTAGATTATTTTTAATTTTGGCTGCAATTTTATTTTACATTTTGTCTTAAATAAGATTTTATCAGTTCTAATGATTATTTAAATTAACAGTGCTTAAGGGTAGCTATTTTTTTGTTCTATCTAGATTAAAGAATATGGTCTATTTTTTATATTATTGGCGAAACGAATTAAAACTTTCTAATTATTTTAAGGTCTTGTTAGATAACAATTAAAAAAGCATTGTAAGCTATAAATAATTATATACAAGATTTATCTTTCTCTGATTTATCTATATTTTTATGATTTATATGATGTTTAAAATAATGTAAGAAAGTTCACCCATGATGTGAAAAATTAAAGTATTAATTATTGTATTATTATAATTATTGTATTAAGAGAAATAAAGGCTTAAAATAGACTTCAAACTTTTACAAACATCCATACCTATGGCCAGAATGGAAGTCATAAATAGTTGAGTTGAAAACCAGAAAATATTAAATAAATAAATTACCTTTTTTTGTTTTGAGGAGCTTTTTTACGATTTAAATTTTAGTCTCCAATCATTTTATTTCCGCAAAAAGTATTGTCATTTTAATATATTTTATTATGTGCCGTCACACATTAAAGGGAATTTCATCAAATGGTCAATTTCATTTACACGCCGTCATTAGATTTCCATAGATTTAAGTCGGTCTGTTTCACAGAAGTCAAAGATATGTGAGCCTGTAATCCATAAAATGTGATATTAATTTCTTGTTAAAAATATACTCATGAACATCTTATTTTTTCACACAATTAATCATTCCCGTTAATTCCCGAACACATTTTTTTTCATTTGTTCCCAAGAACTGAATAATTTCTAAGTCTACTTATGCTAGTATTAACAACTGAATATTTATATGAAATTCATAAGGTAGCTGAGTATATGTAGTTGACTCCCAATTAAGCGGCTTCACAAACAATACATGAGCATAAATATTAGTTTGGGGAAAAAGTAATCCATTATTTTTTCGGTAGACTTCTGTAGTGATCGATATCTCATGAGGTATCTATCGAACAATTTCAGATTTATGCTCGTTGGAAAGGTGACATTTGACACTAAAATATCCTCTTGCGGTTTTTTGTTTGATTAATTCAGTTACGAGTACAAGGTTTTAAAAATGGAAGACAACAAACAGAAAATTTGATACATTTTCGTTTTTCTCTTGTAACGGCGAAAAAGATAGCCGGGTGGCTAAAATTGTGAAAGGTGTTTATCGTCCTATATAAGACTGTAACAACCAGTTACGTAC
Organism: Latrodectus geometricus; assembly: GCA_026290005.1. NCBI lineage: Eukaryota > Metazoa > Arthropoda > Arachnida > Araneae > Theridiidae > Latrodectus > Latrodectus geometricus. Next base: position 448,823 of record JAPDSC010162384.1, on the reverse strand, counting down.
AATTTTTGTTTCGTCGATTCCGTTCGTGTATTTTTGATATTAGAGATGCACCTCGCATGTGGATACAGCATCGTCGAAAATGTCTATAAAATATCAAAAATGATCGAAGTTAACCGCATGTCAGCAGTCGTAACGCGCAAGACCTAAAAATCTACATGAAAGCTGTTTTAAACCTTTTTACAAAGTGAATCCAAAAGAAGTTACATAAAGTTCACGAAAAATAATGGATTTCTTTTTCCCCAACCTAATATAAAAAGATCCGCTTGAGGTTTGTGAAAGCATTTAAAATGAGCTTTTGTTTTCGGTTTAATAACATCTAAAAGCGTCAGAGAAAATAATAAATATTTTGGTGAGAAATGAATCCAAATTTGACAAATGTGTGTTGTGCAGCGTATTATATGTTCCCTTTATTGCTCTTTTAAAAGACTCTGTAATTTGTTCAAATAATGTACTCACTGTGGCATATTATACTAATTAATAGTTTTATATTCACTTTCTTCTTGTTTAGATAAGGTGTCATCAAAATTATATTATATTGAACCGAATAGATATTCATAGTAAATTGATCAAAATGAATTAAAACTACTATTAAACTGTATTAGGTATTTGAATTTCAGGGTTGTGCTTTTACTGGTGAACCATTTTTCTTTTGATCAAAGTATTACAAGGATAAGCTACGATATTAGGAACATAACATAAAAATATCCTTTCTGATGGATTTATTTAATAATTTAAAAGTTATGAAATGGATTGTTTTAAACAAGTATAAAAAATTATTATATTATCCCTTTTTATTTATGTTTAAGATCAAAAGGAGGGAAGAAAAAAGGAAATATTTCTTCAAAGGTTTTCTTTAAAATTAAAAATAAATTTTTTCAAATGCATGGAAACATAAGCGACTTTGAAAAATAATACTCAGCATTATTTTTCATTTTATATATTCTCGGCAATGTTGAGTCATTTTTAATTTTGCAGTAATAAAAAAAGATAAAGCATTTCAATGCTTTTCACTCAGCAATTCTTTCTTAAAACCCTGAAAACCCTCATTATTCTGAGTAATATATATATAAAAAATATTCGAACTTATGAATGCACTAATTGCAAAATTTAACGAAACAAACAAATACTATTTAAAATTTAATAATAAAAAAAGGAGCTTGAATATTTTTTTGTTCTATATATGAATATTTTTTTGCTCTATGATATAAAAACTTAATATTTCTGATAAGGTGAAAGAATTTGCTGCTTTATTTGATGAATTAGAAAATTTTAAATAGTTCTGTTATGATATAAAACAAAAATCTGATCATAAATGTAAAATAGAGCTATGTAAGAAAGTTCTCTTTAATTTAATGCAGCCATTAAAAAGGAGTTATTGAGAATGGAAAACGCAAACATAATTAGGAAAATTGATGAACCTACTGAATTCGCAAATTCATTAAAGTTCTAAAACCGATGAAAGTTTAAGAATTTGCTTAAATCCATTTTATTTAAATGGAAATATTTTTAAGAGAACATTTTTATTTACTTCTTTTGTAGATATAGCTTAAAAAATGGCTAGAGTGAAAGTTTGTAGTATTTTAAATGCTGACAAAGTTTTAAGCTTATTCCACTATCAGAAACAAATGCTAGATATTGCTTTTTATGACTACTATATGGTAGAAGCTCAGCACTTGAAACTTTTCTCATGTTTTACTGGAAAATTTTTTTTTACTTTTACTAAGTGATACACTAGGATGTGTGTTATGGATACTTGTATAATATTATGTGCTTAATGTTCCATTTGGTTTCTATCAAGCATGGCACATAAAGACCAAGTTTCTAAGCAAATAAAATATCCTCTTCAACTAACAAATTTAAGGCTATAGCTGCCGCTACACATGTATAAAGAAAATAAATATTTTTTTTCAAAATCAGCAGATAATAATCTTTTTTACTGTAATGAAAAATGATGCAACGCATAAAAACCAGAATGAGGAGATTTTAATCTCTTTGTGTAGCCCTTTTATCCATTCATTCTGCACATCTGTCATGAGCGCTTTTTCATAAAAGAGTTACGAATTTCACCTGTAATTTTTTTAATAGTTCTTACTCAGCTGCAAATACTTAAAGAGAAACAATGCTGATTTAGAAGCAACAATATTTTCTGGATCAAATGTTTTTGTTATAAAATATTCAATATTTTGAATAAATTTAATTTTCTCCTAGTCAAAGATATCATTATACATACTCACTTTATTATCACATAATTTTCAAATTGAATGTTTATGGTTGCTTTTAAGCAACAATAAAAACACTTTTAAAATGCTGTCTTAACCGAATTCAAGCCATTGATCTGATACTGCAGCATGTTAAAATATGAGAACTGAAGAAGATGCAGCTTTATAAAGTAGTAAAGTATCAAAATAGGGATAATACATTCCACAGTTATATAAAATGCATTTTAATAAATGAACTATATCAATTATGAAATATGAAGGTCTTGAAGTATCACATGTATGCACATGATCACATCTTAATTCGATGTTGAATATAGGCAACATCAAAACTAGGAGGATTTGAGAAAAACGACATTGATTTTGTATTTATTGAATTTTCATCTAAAACGGTGGCCATTACTTTAAATCTTTTTGTTTCTAAATCAACAATTACATATGCATGCAAATATCTAGCATTTACACTTCTCATTGACACTTCTCTATCCGAAATAGGTACTTTCTGTCAAGTGCATGGTACGTTCACTGATTACAATCTATTACAGGATACTCACACCGGTTATTTTTAGTCGAGTACATTGTAGCTGCACCTGTTTCAGGTAAACTTTATTACAGGATGTACCAGGTATTTGAAAAAAAGTACTGATCGCAGGTTGCTACATTAAAATACCGAGTGTAGGTACTTTTCCCTCTCATCCCTAATAGCACGCGATTAGGTCAGAAAATTTGAAGAAACGAATACACTTGCGATTGATTACGATATTGAACTGTAAGAATAAATTTCAAATGAATTTTTAAAAATGCAATCGAATAAAATATTTAGTAATGGCTTAAAGAGCTACTACTAGATTGATCAAAATAAATATCTTTTTCTGGAACTTTGACCAATAATCATATTGAATTAGAAAGCAAAATTTTAACTAATATACCCCATGTGATGAATATAAGTTATTATTCTTGTAAGAAAGGGTCATACAATGCAGATAAATATTGAAGCCGGAGTAATGGCATTCTGTATGTATCTGCGTACGGGAAAAATAGAGATGTAAGAGAACAAATATCATTGTTGAGAGGTAAAGTAATATAATAATATTATAGAAGTGTACACTGGGAGAAAAGTATTATAGTGGTGCACAGTGGGACAATAGCAATGTTCTGAAGGGACATATTAAAAAAATACAGTCGATAAAAGCTATAAATCCTGATCGAAAATTTTAATCAATATCTATTCCATTAATCTGGAGATCTTATGAAAACAAAATTATATCTAACCGCGATTACAGATGTAGAATGTTACATTTATAAGATGCTCAATTTAAAAAGTTGGTAATGGTTTCATATTAAATAGTATCAAATAAAAACTATTTAAAGACTGTTGTAAAATCTGACATCTTGTAGATTTAGATTGTGAATTGAGATTTTAGAATCATTTATTTTCTGTTTTGAGACATGAAATCTTTTTTTTTTTTTTTTGGCTCTGTAGCATAAAGTAAAATTTATCACTGTATGATTATGTAGTACTATTCACACTTTTCTCAGCGATACCAGGGCAGGAAAATTCATTCCTAGAGCTTTTTTTGTACACTTGGAACAAACAGTTGTAGACGAAGTCCGTACTGGAAAATATCAGAAATTCTTTTATCCAGAACAATTAATATCTGGGAAAGAAGATGCTACGAATAATTATCCCAGAGGTCATTACACAGTCGGAAAATAGATTATAGAGCCAGTTGTAGACAGAATTCGACTATTATCCTATCAATACTCTGGCTTACAGGGATTTCTAGTGTTTCATAGTTTTGGAGGCGGAACAGGTCCCTTTTGTTTTACGTCCCTTTTTTTGGAAAGATTGTATGTGGATAATAGTAAGAAGGCGAAACTGGAATTTGCTATTTATCCATCTCCAAGAGTAAGCATTTCAATTTTCAGTAGTAATATAATCTTGTCAACTAATAAGTTAAACTGCGAATATATACTTATATATGTATATATACGTAACACTAATTAGAATTCTGAGTTTATAAGCAAATAATACAGGGAAATTTATAAAATATTTTATAAAATGTACTTTGAACAGTCTATTTTGGTCTAATTAGTTCCTATGATAAGAGATTAGCTAGAGCCACGAGCTGAACTGAAAGCTTATTTTGAGACATTTCAAAAATCGCTCTAGCTCTAGTCAAATACTCTACTTTAAAATATATAGCTTACAAAAGCAGTGGATTTGTTAAAGTACTACAATATTTGATTCTTAACCGTTTGAGTGTGGCGAAGCGCTATCGCGCTTCGCTTGTTATGCGCCAAAAATGCGGAGAAGCGCGATAGCACTTCTCTTGTTTTGTACCGAAGATGCGGAGACGCTGCTGTTGGCTAGTATAATTTTCGCATCATTGATACCAGTTGAATTCATATCTATCGCAGTTTTTTTTCATTTTATGTTTATTCAATAATTAGTGTTATAATTAACACTAATTATTGAATATTTTCTATTATTCTCCAAAAAAAAAAAAAAAATTACTACGCATTTCATTCCGCACTTTTAGCATATATAGAAGAAAACTTTTCAGCACTCAAACGGTTAAGGATCTTGTTCACTTAAGTCTTAGTGCAGCAAATGCTTCGTGAATACTCCAAATCTTTATCATGGTGTTTACTTTCTTTTCAAATAAAGTAGTTTAAAATTTTATATTGCCCTCATAAGTTTAAATAACAATGGTATAATGATGGCAAATACTTAACTGCTTTTTCAGAAATTTAATATGGAACTTATTAGGAAAATCTTAAAGCTAGAAATTATTTTAATGCATGGTAGAAATATATCCAAATAGAAATTAGCCTTATTTAGAAGAACACTAACACCAATAGATTGTTAAATCTAATAAATGTTATTTGCATAATTCAGAAAATACTTAACGGATTTGAGAAATCCTTGTTTTATAAATCTTTACATGAATTTTTACATGAACTATTCTGTCATGCTTTGTAAATGTCTGACATATGGGGAAATAAAAATACATCATTCACTGCTATGTAACATTTGCCTTGTTGGCGGATTAAAAGTTCACTATTTACATTAAGAATATATTGACTTTTAAATATTGTATTAAGATTCTTATATATAGATCTTTAGAGTTACTCATAAATATTAGTGAATCTAACGCTTTTTATTCATACTTAGGTTTCAACAGCTGTGGTGGAACCTTACAACTCTGTATTGACGACTCAAACAACCATTGAACATACAGGCTGTGGATTTATAGTTGATAATGAAGCAATCTATGATATTTGCAACAAAAACCTAGATATTGAACGACCTTGTTATATCAACTTAAGCAGATTAATTGGCCAAGTAGTGTCTTCAATCACTGCCTCGTTGAGGTTCAATGGAGCTTTAAATGTAGATTTGACAGAATTTAAAAAAGACAACTATAAAGCAAATTAAAAAATTTCCTCAATCTCTTATAAAGAGTAAGTTTCAGAATACTTAAGGAACATTAATTTTTGTTTAGTGATATAATTTTAAATAACTTCTATCCTGGAAAATAAAGTCTGAATCCTGGAACTTATGATTGTTAAAATTAAAATTGGTAAACTTTAAATTTAACAGGTGGGAATCAACTATGAAGCCCCTACAGTTGTTCTCGATGGTGATCTGGCGAAAGTTGAAAGAGCTGTTTGTATGTTGTCCAATACGACAGTAATTGCAGAAGCTTGGGCAGGCTTGAATCATAAGTTTGATTTACTGTATGCCAAATGAGCATTCACATCCACTGGTATGTTGGCGAAGGGATGGAAGAAGGTGAATTTGTAGATGCACGTGAAGATCTAGCAGCTTTAGAAAAATATTACTAAGAAGTTGGTATTGATTGTGTATCTGCAGAAAAAACTTTAGAGGATGATGAATTTTGAGTTGCCTAGCTTAAGACTTTTAAATCTTCGAACTGGATATAATTGATTTTATGATATAATGTTCTTAAATATTAGTTCTTGTACTAAGTAACTTTAGTTACTATGTGGTTAAGATTGTATGTGTTAGCTAAAAACAAAATTACTCTTTTAATTATTAGCCTGCAGTTCGAAATGTTTCTCCATCAATACTGACATTTAGTTTTAAATAATTACAACATGGCAAATCATCTTAATTACAAAGTTTATTTCTTGAATATTTTAACTTACTAAATAGTTTGCAGCATTAAGTAAAATCAGTTTAATGTTTTCAATGCAATGAATAAATTATGACAAAATTCATTCTTAGTGATATCTTACTGTATATATAACTTCATTTTACGTGGCATATGCTTATTTTGCACACATGTTACTTGTATCTTCAATCATGATTGATGCAAGCTTCTGATTTAGAATATGAATTCGAGGAGTTAAATGTGTAATTTATTTTCATTGTGTAAATTTATTTTCCATCATAACTTGATTTTAGTTTCTGAAATTGGTAACATCGATGGTTTTAGTAAGTTAAAAAGTATTAAACTTTCGTTTTATTTGACAATATAATATCAGACTAAAGAAAAAAAGTGTAGACTATGCATTTCAACTAATAAAATTGTAAAATGAAGCTTAAAATATTTTCAGCAATCGGTATTTTTCATTTTTTTACCAAAACTAGTCTGTTTTTAAAATTCTAAGGTTTCAGACAGATCAGAGTCTCAAACTAAGGTTCAAGATATAAAAGAAAAATTTTTTTTGCACAGAATATGCAAACATATTTGCGAAATAAAACTTAATAGCCATTTAAAGCTCTGATAATTTTTGTCTGACAAATTTAAAGATACTTAGAAATTTATATATATTCATATTGAATAGCCCATCAATGAACTGACAAATTTAATGGATAGTTTTAAAAATTACGCATTTCAGTGTATTTTCCCTTTCTCAGTTTCAAGAGTTTAAAAAGAAATTTAATATGAACACACTTGTGTATTAAGTGTGCTTACTAATCCCAAATTATCTGTTTAGTAGTTCGCGGGTTTGGATGTTCGTAATAATTTGTAATCCACTTGACTTTTGGTTCCGGCTAATTAACTGAAATACACAATAAAATATTTTTACACTAAAACTGAGTTTTTATTACGAATTACTAAGATTGGAGATAAGTATAGAACTTCTTAAATGTTTACATTGAATGCCACTGTACTGAATTTTGTTTTATTCCTCTTGAATATTCCTGTTTCTCAGTTTTGATTGTCTAAGAATAAGATCGAGTTTAATAAAATTCAAATTTCCTTCCGAGAACTGAGAAGAAAATTTGAAAAAGTTTCATGAACCTGTTTTAAAATTGGCCTCTAGATTATAAAGGTTATACTGACAATACAAAAAATTTAATAAGACTAAATATAAAAAGGTTGGCATTAACTATTTTTCTTTCGTAAATCTTGACTAGAATTGTATGCTTTGCTAATTGTTATGCAGAAAATCACCAAAGGAGAAACTGTACTTATTCGGTGACGAATATTCAAGTTTTTTCAGAATAATAAACTAACAATCTACAATAAGGCAATTTTTCGCATTTTTAAGTGTAGTTTTCTTGTTGGCGTAGGTATTTGAGCGCTGATTTTAAATTCGATCCCTGAAGCAGTTAAACAACAGGGGATGTTTAGTCATAGCGTAGGGAACAACCAAACGGCCGAAGATTTAATTTTTAATGATTACCTTTAAAATAGCTTTTAAGGATTATACATAGGTATTGTGCCAGATTCACTTGTCGCAAATTAGGATATCAAAACCCTCAAACACAATCAGGTGTCCTGCAGAAGACAGATGTGAGATCATTCTTCCAGGTGTGAAGTCGTTCAGATTTCTTGTAAACTTACTTCATGAACTTTTACTCGCATCGAATATCTTTAATTGCGTTACCATCCTTTTATTGTACTTCCGAGCTGCATTTTACGTCACTTATGACATCTTGTTCCTGTCATTTGCTTACGTATGACCTTTCTACTCAATTGTCTGTTCATTGTCCTTATCGCAAGAACTTTTCTGCAATTTATGGTTATATTTACTTTGTTTTAGATTTGCACATCGAAGTAATATAAATTATTGGGAATTTGTTGTTCATACTGTGCATTGTGTAATATCAGTTGGCACATAATAAAATTGCATCTAGTTTTCACTGATATTAAGTATGAACTCGCCAGAAAGCACAACTTTTGTAAAATCATCAATAGCCTATCGTAAAAAATTTTTTATTCATTCTAACCAACCCTTCCTTATTTTTTCTATGAGTTATGAAATATCAACAGAATTTTTTGCGACTATCTATCAATTTCATTGAAAAGATAGTTGCAAAAAAGTTATTTAAAACTTATAATCAAACATTGCAAAATGTGTTCGCAACTTGTTTATATTATTCAACTTTGATCCGGAGGACTATCTAATTTATTTGAAGTTTTTATTTATGTGAAGAATACGCACCCGATTACTGCAAGTCCACAATATAGTGTTCACTATTTGAATTCACCGAAAACCAGTTTTGAAGCTACTGGGCTCGGTTTTGTAGATGTTTCCTCATCGGTATCAACGCGTCCAAATGTTTTAGTAGAGGGAGGAGAAAAAAAAAAACTTTTTCAGACTGCAACATTTGCAATTTTCCTCATCAGATATGAAGAAAGCTGACAGCCGCTGAGTATATTAACCATCTGAGTGCTGAAGAGTTTTCTTATATATATATATATATATATATATATATATGGGTTCGTATTCTTCATTATTAGAAATAAATTGCAGATATAATTTAAACTATTTAATAATGATTTTGAAATAACAAAAGACTATTTACAAATGAATAAAGAAACAACATCTTAGAAAGTTATAATTAAAAGTTAATGATCGATCGTCAGTTTGTACGTCTCACGTCTCTCCTCGTCGTTCTACATGTACGGCGGTAAACGTGATGCGTATGGCCCTCTGGTGACGCTTTCGATCCCACAATCGGCCATCCTGATGACAATAGCTGACCTCAGCATTCGTCTAAAATCAGTACTTCCTGAAAAAAATGAATAGGAGCAGTAATATGTTCAAAAAAAAAAAAATAATAACAAAACATTGTTGCCAATTCTCGTCTAACGTCATTGTTCCTCGAATCTGAGATTCCGTCTTGGAGGACTCCTTCATCTGGTTAGAGACTCGATGGCAGCATCTTCATTCTCGTCATTGGCCATCATTAAAAGGAAACACACGTCTTGAACACATCTCAATTATTTTGTTTTTTGAAAGAAAAAAAAAGTAACAATCTGAAATAAAAAGTTTTAGTCCTAAAAAGTAGCAATTCAGTGGGTAGAAAAGTCAAAATCGGGAGTTGGTCGTCATCGGTGTCTTCTTTTAGTCTTTTAACACTTTTTAAGTGACATCGGGCCACAGTTTCATGTATTCTGCACAAGTACTTGTAACTAGTGGACCTTCGGTAAAACCAATCTTTTGAACATCGTATGTGTCATTGCTTTTAACTTTAATTATTTTGTAGGATCCTAAATACTTGGCTTTTAACTTGAGTCCTGGACCTTGTTGTGTACGCTT
>JAPDSC010162384.1:417339-438680 GCA_026290005.1 Latrodectus geometricus | reverse complement strand
AAGTTTTTACAACCGTATAATATAATTTTATTTTCGTGTTTATCATTAAGTCCTTTAATCACGTAATGTATTAATGCGGCGTCATCAATTTTTCCTGATTAACAGAGTTCTTTCATTTTTAAAAAATATTCCTGAACAGATTCCGAATCTTTCATTTTTCTTTTGCTTAGTAATTCGTGAAGATTAGCCGAATTTATTTCAACAGAAAATTCATTGCTTAAGGCATCTTTTAATTTTTCCCACGAGTTTATTTGCGGCACTGTTCTAACAAATAATAAGGCATTTCCGCCAAGTGATCTTTTTGCAAAAATAAATTTCTGTAAGTTTGATAATTGAAACAGTTTGGATACATTTTCAAAACTTTCTATCAAGTTGTTTATGTTTTCATGCGACTCAGCATTAAATTTGGTAATTGTGCTTTCGATATCAGAATAATTGATATAAATATTTTGAGAATCAATCTTTTTACTACTTTCATTAGAAATATCATTCATATATAAAGAATTATTTTTCTTTCCACATTGCATTGGAGAATCTGCTTCGTTTTCATTTGAATTTGTTTCGTCTGTATCTGAATCAGACAGACAGGCGTCGCTTATTTCCTCAGCTAAAATGTTCAAAGAACACAATCGCTCAAGTATTCTTTTTCCTACTTCAGATTTATTTCCTTCGAAAGAAATGTTTAAGATATTGGAAATTATTATTAATTCGTTCAAAGAAAAATCATCTTCTATAGTTTTTAGTTTCTTTTTAAATTCTCCACTTTCAATAGCAAAATCGAAACCAGAAAATTCTCTTATACGCTTTCGATTCAACCGATCTCTGTCAGAATCAAAAATAAATTTATGTAAAACTTTTACTTTGACTTAATATTCTTCAATGCAATGCTTATTTCTTTTATATCATTTAACTTCATTTTGAAATAAGAAAAATGTACAGACCCTTTTCAGATGCTTGATTCGTAAGAATGGAATGGCAGTATCCAAATGCTTTGATAAAATCAGAAAAAAAAATTTTTTTTTTTTTTAAACTTCACAATCACATCAAATTATTATCTACATCATCGTCACATCAAATTATTATCCCAGTTCTGACACCAAAATATGGGTTCGTATTCTTCATTATTAGAAATAAATTGCAGATATAATTTAAACTATTTAATAATGATTTTGAAATAACAAAAGACTATTTACAAATGAATAAGGAAATATCATCTTAGAAAGTTATAATTAAAAGTTAATGATCGATCGTCAGTTTGTACGTCTTCGTCTCTCCTCGTTGTTCTACATGTACGGCGGTAAACGTGATGCGTATGGCCCTCTGGTGACGCTTTCGATCCCATATATATATATGCTAAAAGAGCGGAATGTAATGCTTAGTAATTTTTTTTTGTCTAACGTACCATAGCAGATCTATTGCATTACTACTTACCACATTGCATTTTATTTTAATTCTTTTATTATTAAAAATTACATTTGAGTAAAATGAATTAAAAACTGCAATTGATATGAACTTAACTGCTCTCAATAAATGCGAAAATTATACTACCCAACCGCAGCGTCTCCACATTCTTGGCACATAATAGCGCTTCAACGCTCTCAAACGGTTAAAGACAGATGTAGCATAATTCTATTTAACTGGAAACGTTAACACTAAGAATGTTCACTGAATTGATAAAAGTCTTCATGATATGGTACCATATTGACTGCAGTGTCTTCACACACTAAGCAAAAGTGACTGGGTCGAATGGTATTGCCAGCACATTTGTTCTTTGTCCGCACTTCTTTGAAGAAGTTATTACAGAAGTGTGAAACTGCCAAAAATGCTCGGTATAATTCAATGTTGCAGAATTACGTTATTCTCGAATTGCAGCCACAAAGCGTCATTATTTAAATTGTATGGATGCAGTAATGGACACATCCATACAGGTTGCCAAATGTGTTCAACCAGTACTGGAATAAACTCTGGTAAAGTTGTAGTGGTTTAGTTGAGGGCATTGTTCTCGGTACATAGTGAGTTAGAATCCCGATTAACAGGATCACTATAGGTGACTGGGGCACGTGGTAAACAGGTCTTGGTCGTAATGTCCTACAAGAAAAATGATCTCTGAAGGTGTCAAGTATTAGGGAGTCTTCCGCTTGGTCATTGTTTCTAAAGCATGAAGAAGAAAGTGTGATGATGCATACAATTTGATATCTAGCATAGTTTCTAAGAGTTGGGCACAGGGAATTCTGTTGGTGTTAACAATACTTTGGTAACAGTCATCGGTCTTAACTTTGCAGTTTCGTAGTCATAGCAATGCCCCTCGGTCAGAATTGACAGATGCTATGAAAAGGGAAGTTGTGCAAGTCCCTTCTGCTATTTTATATTCCAAATTTTTGTCCAAAATTTTATGCATATAATACGTTGTCACCTGCGAAGAGGAACACATTAGTTCTTTCTCTTGTGCCATTAGTCCTTTATAATAATTTTCCTTGCTAATACTTTGATCCTCGGAAATTTTCATCACATGTTAATCGTTTAACTGGTGTTTGTGGTTTTTCAATACTTTGATAAATTTACTCAAATTATTTTGAATCATCACATAATCTGCAGCGCATACCTTCAGACAAATATGTCTGAAATGTTTTTGGATTGGTTGTGAGGACACACCTCTAGGATTTCATTTGTTGAGAAATTTTTTCTTGATAAGTCTATTTACTCTTTATAAAATTAAAATCATATTAAAGAAATTTATTAAAACATATCTGTAAATTGCATTATAATCTATCAAAGATGATATCGAAATTGTAGAGGAGGAAAAGGAAACCAAAATGAGAAAGCAAAATAATAATCTCTATGTAACATGATCTGCAATTAATTACATTACAAATATCAGAGCAACTAATTTCTCATTTTAAAGAGTTTATTAAATAGATTAAATTATACATTTTTTAATTAAATTGGAAGTTATTAATTTTTTTTTTATTCTTATCAATCATATTTTTAGACAAAATTATCATCCAAAAATAAAATTGAATGAAGGATTATGTATTTAAAGTGATGAATGGGAAAAAATCCAAAGAATAATGAACTTTACTAATACCTTATATTTCTTTATTAACAGTTAAACAATTAGAAATCATATAAAATATCAAGAAGTTTTGTTAAAAATAATAAAAAACTTAATGTTAATAAACTATTCTTTAATCTATGAGCAAATTAAGAATAACAAGCGGTTTTAAGTTGATATATTTCTTGAAAATCAAAACTTTCAATGTATCAGCAAGCAATAAAGTGCAAATTGAATAACCACAACAAATATAAGAGTACAACTAAACTAGATAAAAAAAATAACTCTCTCTGGTAAAAATATATTTACTTTCTTAGTTTACTTGTATTTTAAGTCACACTTCATTAATTCTAAGAACAAATTCTCCAGAGCACTGAAGATCATAATAGAATAATTTCATTTAAAAAGGTACATTGTACATATAGCTATATACAGAAAATATAGAATTTGATTTAGAAAACAGGAGCTTGTTTCTTATATGTTGAAAAATTTTTTCAAAAGACAAATGTCCCTTTTTATTAGATATATGAAAGAAATTAGCAAGAGAAATCAATTTAAATAAAATTTTAATTTAAAATGAATTTGTAAAATATTTTCAAATAAAAACTATAATCCATCTCAATATTACTATCTAGAAATATTAATTGTAAAAAAATATTTGCATGATTACTTTTAGTTGATAATTTTCTACTTGGAAAAATTTATTTGAGTTTATTTTGTTGTAATTTTTATCATTTTTTATAATTGATCAGAAAAGAATTTTATTTGTACAGATGTATATACAGTAAATCCATACAAAATAAAATTCTCTTCTAAATTCTTAATTAGCTGAAAGACATTGCATCTAGACTCTGAAACTTTATAAACATTTTCATATAAGATGGGAATCAAATTCATGAGCTACAAGACTGATATCCAGAATGTTGACTATTCACTTACCAGCTTGGCATTATTCTTTGGGTAGTTTAGCAGGATACTACATTAAAATAAATGCTTGGTTAGAAGAAAAATTATGAAAACACAATTTTGAGTTAAGTATATGTTCAAATAAAATTTAAAATATTCCCATTTAAATATGTAAACATAGTCTACAATACTTTTTTGTTAAGTTGAGCCATTTAAGTCCCATTACTTGCAGATAATTTAATGCAAATTTTTAAACCTGCAATTTAATTTTTTACAAATTTCAGTTTAATACATATTTAGAAAAATTTTTCAATAAATTATCACACTTGCCATTAAGTTGTAAATTATTAAAACATAAAAAATATTTTAAATTATATTTTCTGAATTAATTTTACATTAACTCAACATAAAACAGATATACATAAATAATTGGATGTATATAATAAGAAATACAAAAAAAAAAAAAAAAAAACACTGTATGATCAATTAAACATTGAGTACTATTTGTAGACACTGTTCTTAATATTTAATGCAACAGTATTTTCAAATTTAATGCTCATGTAAACATTTTAAACGATTTTTTAAAAACTAATTTTTCTGGCAACAATTTTCTCTAACTTTTTTAATTAAAAATATTTTGATTATCTCTATCCTAATAAATAATGGTAAAAATATATTTTAAATGTTCTCAATTGTTATCACAACATAAATTCAGTGTGATAAAATTTAATCTCATTCATTTTGAATATTCTTAGAGATAAATTTATACATGTTGGTGCTTTATAACAAACAGCTTTCTTTCCCATTTTCTAACCCTCTTATTTATTTTAAAGAAATATTGAAATATACATATGATAAATCAAATGCTTAGAGAAATAATGTCTAATCAACATCAAAGATAATTTAGTTCTGGAAAAAGAATTTTCAGTTTCTGAAGATTGTAAATAAAAAATATTTTACTCCCAAATTTTTTACTATATTCAATAAAATATAAAATGCTTTGTTTCATCACTAATTTTTCTGGCAACAATTTTAAAAAATATTAACTCATATAAAGATGCAAAAATAATTTTAGGCATATATTAGATTACTTGTCACATTAACAGCAATTTTTTTAAATATTTAATTATCCAGCATAAGGCTTTTTTATAAAAATGAACTTTTAAGCAACTCTTAAAATTCCTAATTAAAACAAATGAGTTTAAGAAATAAATCAAAAACTCCTTCATTTTATGAATAAATATAAATTACAGCTTCATAGTATTAAAAATTAATTTATAGTAAACATTTTCCAAAATAATGTTAAAAAAATAATTGTTTGTTAGATTTATTTTGTAGCTAATACTCTTGCTTTTAAAAGAAATTCTTTCACATAAAACAAGCAATATTTTTATAACTAATAATTGCTTTATATTTTTAGCAAGAAGCTTTTTTAATGCAATTTGTACAATAACTTATTATTTTAAAAGATATTTATTTACTGCAATTTTTTCACCTGACTGCAGAATGGACGGTCAATAACCAGGCAAAGATAACATCCTGATCATTTTGATTAAGGACTGAGCAAACCACATAATTAAAAAAACTTATTAATTAAGAAGCTTAATAATCAGAAACAGGAACAAATTTTTCTCAGATGTCTTAGCAAGGCTTGGATCTTGATAATCGAAACACTGAATGTGATAAAACTATTGAAGAAGTGCATTTCAAGTGTTTTCAAGAAACGAAAACAATTAATTCTGGTAATCAAGGAGATAAGATTTATAGCTGATGGAATTATTGAGAAGAAACAATGTTCTTTGTTTTAAAAAGATCTGAGGAAAGACAACATAACAAATGGGTAAGTGGAGTAGAGATCTTAGGATGCTGGAGTTGAGGAATTAGCAAATACTGACAGGAGATAGATAAAATAAGTTAAGGACTATTGAAGCCACCAGGGTTTGTAGTGGACTGTAATGCTTATCGATTGATTAATGTGCATATTGTTTTAGATGCGCATAAAAATTAATCATATAAGTTATTAGCTTTACAAGTTATAGCTTCATTCAATGAGAATGAACAGCAAAACACATGCACTGGTCTTGGATGAATTTACTACACAAATTTATTCATATTATTTATTCATTACCTCAAAAATTTGAAAGACTACATTTATAATTTTCAAGTGCTGTGACATCTTTTTAACACCAAAAACACTCAAAATAAGTAATATCAATTTAAGGTTTTCATTTTTCTCAGAAATACCGCAGCTTTAAAAACTCAAATATGATTTATAAGGTAATACAGAAAGTAACTCATTTGTTCTTTATAAGATACATCTGAAGAGTTTTACAAAAATACTTTTGGCAATATGAATTCAATTTTGTTATCTCATCATCACACACACACGTATGTGTGTGTGATTACATAAGTAGAATATTTTATGGCATATATGTAAAATCTAATTGGCCAGAAAGTTGCCAAAACCTCTGCCAAATTGACATCAAATCATTTTACATTGTTTTCTAATGATTTTATTGAGAATTCAAAAAAAAAAAAAAAAAAAAAAAAAAAACTAATTAAAAAATATTAATGTTTAGAACATGATTATATATATATATATATATATATATATATATTTATGTTTATGCCAATGTTTATTTATAAAAATAAACAAACATAAAGGTACTTAAATTCACTATTTTACTTACAGTCTGTTGTATTTGGCATATAGTTTTCTATTGTTGTCAAAAAATTCTGTTGCTTGGCACCACTTTTATTTCTGGTCAATAAGATTTTACACATGTTCTTATAATAATAAACAAAATACTTTTTAAAGTATCTAATTATGACTCCAACTAAAGATATAATTAAAATCTTTTTGTAAAATTAATTTGTTAAAAATGAAATAAGTAATAATAGTATAAATTTACTAATTATAATTTACATCACATAATTTTATTTTACTAAAACATATTTTCTTATTTTACATACTTGACTTGCATTTTTCAATGTTAAAATTTTGAATATTTAACAGTGAAATGGAAAACAAAATTCTTCAAATTTTCTTCCATTTGTAATTCTTTTCAATTCTTTAAAATGATTGTAATACTTCAATTTAATGTGATTTTAGCTCTATTTTTCAGTTCAAAACATTTTGTTAACCTTCATATTTATACATTTAATTGCTACAAATATCTTGATGTATAAGATATAACAAAGTTAAAAATTCTGCATCCATTTCTAAGAAGTTTGAGAGAATATCATTTGTTATTTTTCCCAATTTTCTATTCTTCTTTTACATAACTTGATTATTTTATTTCTTTATCATTGAATCATTGCTTTCTGATCACTGAAGCTTTTGACCATTGACTGTTTTAATAATATTACATCAAATTTTTATTCAATTCTACAAGTCTTTTAAAGATTCCTTTAAGCTATTTCAATTTTTTGTTTATTAAATTAATTGTTAATTTCTTTTACTATTCTTTTCTCATAGTTATTTTTAAATATTGAAGACTCAATGGTCCCATTTTGAAAGAATGCAACATGAAAGAAAAACGTTTTTATTTTTTAACGTTTAAGCGTTTTTATTCTTAAGCTTTTAAACAGAGTAACATAGCAGTTTTACACCTTTGCTGCCTTGCTTGCATGCATAACTAGTGTTTCAACCACTTTCAAAACATTTTAGAAATTACCTAAGATATTTTTTTACACTGAATTCATAATTTTAAAATATTTTATCATTTAGTGATTTACTTTTGCCCTAAACAAATAGCTTATTTTTCCTTAATAGTTATGTTAGGTATGTAACAAAACAAAGACAATTAATTTTTGCTTCTTTTAAAATGTATCTCTTTTAAAACTTGTTTTGGCAAAGAGGCATACATAAACGATTGTTTCATATACCTGAAAGTCTCTGCAATGAAAACTCTTGCCGAAATTTGAATATTTCTTACATCTAAAAGTCAGATTTTCTCTGGTACTTTCCTTGTAAATAAATTTTTGGTGTTAGGTTGTGTTATGGATTTTTAATCAGGACTTTACAGACTGAATCATCAAGGGAATCTAAAGAATGCCCTTAGTCTTTTCCCATATAAGTGCTTTTGAATTTTATTAATGGCTCTCTCAAATTTCTAAACGCTCATTTCAATTTTGCTTTGCCTAGGTAATCATACACTTGAGGGCTATCTTGCTTAGATGGAAATTTTATTCATTTTTATTTGTAACCAAAATTTGATTAATTTCAATTTTTGAGAATTGCAGAAAGTATAGTTGTTAAAATATTAACCATTTGAACAATTACTTTCAAATGTCCTTCTCAATTTCTAAAATTCCATTAATATCAGAGAATCCTATACTTTACCTGGTCAACATTCGGAGTCTCACAGAAAGATGAAATCAAACCAAACTGCACAGAATTGCAATAAAACAAAGATTCACCTTATTATAGATATTGTTTGTTGTTATTCTTCTTCTATAGCACTACAGCCTTCTGCAGGCCAAAGCTGTCTCTTAAAGTGTCTTCCATCAAGAACCAACCGCTGCCAAATTTCTCCACCGGTAGACTCCAATTTCATTCAGCGTTTTCTCCACCATATTAATCCATCTGGTTTTAGGTTTACCTTTTTTTTTTTTTTTTCCATCAACGTTTTGAAATGTAACTTTTTTTGTTGGGTTTAAATCATTGTATGTATAAATGTGTACCGGCCAGCTTAATTAATAGATCTGTATGTTTGTTGTTATAGGTATTAAAACAGGACTTTTTCCATGATATAGGCAGAAAAGAAATCTCACTGGTTTAGATATTGACATTTTTTAAGTTTTGAAAATGTAAACAGAATGCACCAAAATTAGACATTTTCATCATCAATGATGCATTTAGTAAAATATGGAAAATACTTTAATAGTTATTAAGGTCCTTGGCTTTGACTTGACTATTTTCACATGCAAACGATTTTTTGCATTTGATAGCAAACAGGTTAAGGTAATGATTTTAGTTGTACCATATTAATTACAGCACTTGATATAAAAAGTAAGATAAAAACCTATTTAATATTTTATTATTGTATTTTAATAAGTTTCGAACATTATTTTTAGAATAGAGATATTTTGGTAAAAAATTTCAATAAGTAATTTTCTTTGCTTATATTTAATATAAGTAATATTATTAAAATTATGATAAGAGAGAAATTCAATTGAAAAGGCATGACAAATAATATTGTAAATTTTAAAAAAAAGCAGAAATAATAGGGAAAAAATCAAAATATTGCATAATAGATATAATTCCAATTGCATTATTAGTAAATTATTATAAGTATTTTGGGCACTTATTGAATTAGATAATTAAATATTTTTCTTTTCTCTATTGATTTCAAGAAAACTTTACACAAAACTTTATCCAAAACCAATATGGTTAATAAAATGTATACATCAGAAAAGGAAAATATAAAATTATTCCTAAAGTAATTTTGATGTAGCAACCAGCCTATACTTAAACAAGAACATACATCGTAATTCAAAAACGCATATTAAGAAAAAGATAAAATCTTATTTCTTTTTACCTTCAAATTGTTTAGGATGTATTCTGATAAATCAAGTTAATTAATCATATATCATAAGATAAATAAATTCTAATAAATCATGTGTATTTGATTGAATAACATTCCTAGGTTCTTGCCTAATGACAAAACTTGTATCACAAAGAAATGCTGAATAATTTAAATGTATAAAAAGCAGTATCAAACAAATATTAACAGTATTGGAGAAAAAGTTGATAAAGACTAATTCCCCAGCAATATCTGCTGTATTTGCAAACTTATACAATAACAGTAATAACTTGAAAACATAAATAGTTATCACAAAACAAGATTAATATTCAAATTATATTGGTTCAACTATTAGAATAGTCAATTTAGATATTTTTTATAATACAGATAATTTTTTTATTACTATAAATTTTTGGTAAAACGTTTTCTTTTTCAATACAATTATTATTATTTTTAAAACGGAATTTATTTATAGCATTAATTCAGTCCTATTGTTTAGTTATCCAAAACTCATCCAGACAGCACTAAGAATGTTTACCAAGCAGTATTCTTGCTTAGTATAACAGGGAGTGTGGAAAGATATATAAACTATGCCTTTTCAGCTTTGATTATATTACATTACTGATCCTGATTCATCCATAAAACATGTCTTTATATATAAAATATAAATCTTGTAAAAAATTATGGATAAAATAATTATTTTAGTAGGAAAACTATTTATTAAAGTTATTCTATTCACTACATATCCTAATTAGGTTCTTTTTCTGCTAATCCTCAGAGTAGTTAATAAGATATTTTACAATCAACAAATGTAAAAATATATTAATTATTTTCATGAATAATTTAATTTACATTTTGAACAAAAGTGAAACAGATTTTTAACTAGTGGTCTTACAGTAACTAAAAGTAGGAGTAGAAAATCTAGATTAAGAAGCCTAAATAAGATAATATTGAAATACAAAAATAGCTTAAAATTTGTGATTTACAAACACTACCAGTGCAATGAAACTAAAATTCATTTGCTCTTAGAAAAGGATGAATTAGAAAAAAATTGCATTAGAAATTTATTTTGCTTTAATAAGAATTATCAGAAAAGAATATATTGTTTGGATAGAAATCCTAACACGTGATTTTAAATACAATTTGGTTGCAATGAAAATATTTGTTTTTTGTTTTTAAAATCTACTGGATTTTACTTTTTATATAAAAAAGACAATAGGTTGAAACTTAGATATTTCTTCAATATATAGCAAAATTATGGAAAAAATAGCATTAACAAATGCTTAGTATGAAAACAATCACTAACATTGCTAACACTCTCTTTCAATCCTTATATGATACAACACATATGCAGATATACATCATAAACATTTAATGGTCTTTTGTCTGGCAAAAGTATAAGTTAAATTATTTCTGTGCTAATATTTCGAAAAACCAAATGGTTTTCATTTTTTAATACTGCATTTCATATATATTTTAGTATAGAATTCATTGCAACGGTTTTGTAATGCAATAATCAAATGATATTTTTTGGGAACTATTAAATCCTAGTGTCATATACTAGACAGTTCAAACATATTTTGGTATAGTTTATAAATACAGCCTTAACACAACTACTTTATATCAAATAAATTGAAATATCAGATTATTATAAGTCACTGTTGCACATAATTTAGTGATAAAAACCAACAGAATATATATACACCCAAAGTAATTATTTAGTATCAGGCAATGTCACAGCATTAAAACGCACTCATCAACATAGTGTTTACAAATACTAACATAATACATAGATGATTCATAAATGTAGATAATTCTCATTCTTTCATTACTTAATATCTTAATGATTATAATTTAGTGAAACTAATTATTCATGTTAGATCAAGTATTCTAATAAATTGCAACTCATTTCAGAAAAATCAAAATCACAATTTTAAAATTATTAAAATACAGAACAATGAGAAAAGTTTATTGTCAAATACTTTCATCGTGTGGAAATAAAAGCAATAAGCTTCATTCATAAATTTGTGCCATAATTTAGACTAAACTGAATAAATATTAAAAAGAACTTATGAAGAAAACATATACATAGATCATTCTAAAATTTAAATTCATTTTTAAGTAAAACATTATGGTGTTAGGATAATAGATTACAAACATGATATTGGAAATTCATAACTTATCTCATATAATAAAGACAGAATAAAACAGGAAAATAGGCAGATTTTTAATTTTTGAGTTAAGTAAAAATATTGAGATAATTATAAATAAGCACAATAGACCAAAAAGAAAAATATATTTTAAAAATAACAAGAATCATAATTAAAAAGTACAATATATGTATATAAGTTCTATTTAGACATATACCTAGAATGATCTAATGATAAACTGAAATGCATCAGCCTCTTACTTTAAATAAAAATATTTTTTGGGTAATTTTATATAAATTACACTATATTTTCAAGAAATTCTAAAGCACAAATAGTGGATGAATTTTGTGGATTATAAAATCAATGTTTTCATGTAAATGAAAAGCAACTCAATTTATTTTCAGTAAAATTCAGACTATTTTAAATATAAATGATAATAACAAATATTCACTCGAGATTCAAAATTTAAAACTATAATTATGACATGAACTAGACAGCCTAACAACCCCAAGATGTTAAAATAATTTTTGGACACCCACATCATATTGTTTCATAAGAACTTTCCATAAATAATGAGTCATATTCATGCTTTGATATAAAAAGGGAAATACTAAAGTATGAATTTTGGCGATTCCTTTTTGTGTCACATTTGTACAAAATGTACTAGATGTGTGTTTGTAAAAAATAGAACATACATAGGCCAAGCTTGGAATTTTTCATTGCAAACAATGATTTTGAAACTAGGCCAAAGTGAAACTGATAAAATATATTTTATTAATTTATTACAGATAATAGCCTAATACTTCTAACAAGAAATATTAATAAAAAATTTTGAGAAAAAATGAGTTTTATTGACAGTGAAATGTATTTCTTTAATTTTAAGAACTCAACATTAAAAATATTTTTAAAGTAGAATTATTACAGAAAAGAATGCTTTTCTTGTATTGTTGAATTTAATTTTTGGTTAAATATTGCAAATAATTTTAAAAAAATGTAGCATTGAAGATTTATATAAATAAATAAAACATAATATATATAAATCAGGAAAATATGGATACCTACACATTATAATTATACATTATATTATCTCTTTCGAAGTTATCAAATGGTAGGTAATATGAAGTTTGCTTTTCTTGAGATACATTTTTTTTTCACTCATATTTCAAATATCCTTTCAATTTACCATCAGCTATAAAAAAATAAATTTATTGCAGATTTAAAAGAATTCTAAAGTGAAAATGTTATTACATAAAGTATCATTCAATATTTTTAGTTTAAATACTCAATTTCATAATTCAAGTCAAGGAGCAAATGAGTGATGAAAATTATGATACTTTCTTTTAACAATTGAATACGAAAATAATTCTTTTTAAAAATTTTATTTCAAATGTTATGAATAAAGTATTACTTCATAAATGACTAATAATAAATAGTAATTGTCATAAAAAGAAATCAGATGAATATGATGCACTTCATAATGGGCATTAATTACAGTATTCAAGTATTTAGGCTTCGATTATGGCAAAATTTAAGAATATATGGCACAATTTCAGAAGTAAGAAATTAAATGGTTAAAGTAAAAAAAAAAAAATGCTTAATTGTATCAGTAATGTAATTGATGTTTTCCAATGTCATTCAATTATTGGCAAAGAATCTTAGATATTAAATAACATTTTTTATGAAATATTTAGTAAATAACATTATGTAGTAAATGTAGAAGTTGTATCTTAAAAATATAAAAGTTTGAAGTCTGTATAATTTAATATTTTATAATTTCATAGTTCTTAAAATTTCACGAGTCTTTATATCAGCTAATCTTATCGGTTCCGGAATACGATATTTTGGACTTGTCAATGTGACAACTTTTATACAGGTTGATAAGGAAATTCTATGACCCACTGATATATAAATAGGTGAAGATCCTCGATTTCTCAAACAGCATCCCAAAACTTCTCCTTCATTTGTCTTAAGTTCAAAGAAATCACCTTCACTTAACAGGTTCTCCTTGATTTCGTTTTTATGTAAATCAGTAATACAATTTTCAATTCGATATGGCTTTTTTGCCACTCCAACAGTGGGAATATTGCATAGCACTCCAACATGGCATGCTAAACCAAATCGTCTTACATGTAAATATCCATTTCCATCTACTAATAAACATTGAGGATATATATCAGGATTCGATATCTTTATTTTCTCTAGAAGATTGACATAAAACTCTGCTTCTCTAAATGAAAGATATCCTGGTATATATGCTTCTGTTATTTCTACAACAGAAAAATCTTCATACACTACCTTAAAATTTGCATGTACATCAATAACTACAAGTCCAACACAGGCTGTATTACTATTCTTCACAAATGAGACATCTAATCCACCAATATAATGCAGAAGAGAAGAATTCCCTTTTTCAAGTTGATCCTGCCAGGTTTCTGTATTTGTACTTAATACTTTCGATCTTAGTTTTAGCTGAAGTTCTTCCCATTCCTTTGACATTATTTCGAAATTAGAATGAACACTGAGATTTATAAAATAAATATTATGAATTTGAAAACTACTGTAAACTTACAAATCGTTTGATTGAAAGAGAAATACTTCAAGTGTACTCAAATAAGAACTATTCTAATCTCAGTTACATTTAAATATTGCAAACCCTAGCAGTAAGATATTAGATAACGATTAGATAAATAGACAAAAAACACGTGATTTTGATTGAATTAGAGAGTTTGATACAATTTGCTCTGTTATTTCAATTATTTTAAAAGTAATTATTTGAAAATTATACAAGAATATTAAATCAATTATACAGCTTTAAAATTTTCCAACTTAAGCATAAATACTAAAAAATTAGGGCATTAATTTAAAAAATACAAAACAAAGTACAACATTTTTTTATTTAAATAAGATTTTATGTTACATATATAATAAATATTTATTAAAAGTTTTGATTAATAATAACTTTTCGGCTTTTATTTACACTGAATTGTTTGTTTATTTACAGTACATATCCAGTATTTTTCAATCGACTGAAACAATGTAAACATTGTCAATTGATTCCTAACTTGAATCACGGTTAAGTGACGTAGCCAACATACACGCCAGCAATCTCCTATCCACGCCAAGCCATACCAGTGGACTACTCAAATCTATTCTTTTCAATAAAGGATAATATAATTTCCATTACAAACATATAAATATAACGCAACACCTTGAATGAAATTTAGATTACTTTTCCAGCATCGGGTTGCTATTGCTATTGCAACCTATTTTGTAAATATATAAAGATTTTCCTGACGTGAATGTTCTTTTATGTTGTGGGAAATTTTATATTTTTCCTGATGTCGAGAACACTTTTATTATTGGAACTAGCCAAGATAGCATGTTTTCTTCTGCCTGTAAAAATGGTAAGTTATCGAAAGGAGAAACGTGATAGGAAATATAAGACATACATAAAAAGTATTAGAAACAAAAATGACTTAAAAAAGTACAATCGTGTTTGTGCGATGCTTATATATGCTGATGGTTATACTTTCATGCAATTATTAAAAAAAAAAGAAATAAGTTTTAAGATCAACACTTATTTTTCTATTTTACGAACTTCCAATATTAAGAACTATTTTACTGATCAATTAAGGCTCATAAAAACGACATCTATTGTAACATGTATCCAACATCACACTATTACTTCCTCCACACTTAGAATAATGGTACTTTTTAATCACCTCTCATTCACATTACTGACATTTTGAACAACGCATGTTACATTTGTGATGTATTAGCACTCATGTCTCAACTCTTCTTTAGAAGTCTAGAAAATGCTATGCTTCAGCAATTCAACGCATGACCTGCTGAATTATAGCATTACGTAGTACTATTCTGATCTTTCTTGAACAGATTATGTTTAAATGTTTCATTGGCTAGCAAACTTTCTCGATTTTTATCAACTACAAATATCTAGTCAATGGTTCTTGAGTAATGCGTGTCTTTTCTCACAAATCGGGGGATTGTAATGTAACATTAAGAAAGCATGGATTGCAGTATAAGTACAGAAATCCATGAAAATTATAAGGACGATC
Source organism: Latrodectus geometricus (assembly GCA_026290005.1). Lineage (NCBI taxonomy): Eukaryota > Metazoa > Arthropoda > Arachnida > Araneae > Theridiidae > Latrodectus > Latrodectus geometricus. The sequence continues at coordinate 422,968 of JAPDSC010162384.1, read as the reverse complement.
CATGAACAGGCGAATTAGTGATGTTATTGCTACTAGGGTTGTTGCTATGACCACTTATTTCTCATGATCTATCCCTCCTCATTCCTTGAAAAAGATTATTTTTCATCTCACCTTAAAACATCCAATAAATGTTGTTCTGACACTTCCATTTCTCTTGGTATTAAAATTTTAATGGACAGTTGTTTAAAATGTGTACAAAAATATTCTTTTCATTTCTTGGTGTTTAATAAAGTTATAAAGCATATATATATATTTAGGTACGTATAATCCCGTAATTGTTAATTTAGCTTTAATTTGTTTTTTATAATTTAACAATTTATTTTTCATTCTGTATCTGTATTAAAACTGCGTAAATTATTCTGTGCAGAATAAAAATACATTGTTTTTTATTGATCAGTGACGATTATTTTGTATTCAATGCATTTAAATACAAGTATTTTTTATTCGATATAATTCTTTAAATTTAAAGACTTATAATAACAGTTTTTCAAAAATATCAGAATATTTTTAATATGCATGATCGTCATATTTAGATAATTTGTCTTCTGTAATCTCGAGTAAATAATCATGAAAATAAGAAAATATTTCGCTTACAAATAGTTACGACACGTTGTTAACCGTAGCCATAATTAATAAATATACTTAAATTGGTTGAATATATAATTTGGTACTCCTTAATACTTATAAAATAATGTAAATATATATTAAACATTTTGTGACTGGAAAAACTTTCAGTTAAGCATAATAATCTAATGTTTTTTGTGATTTTTTTTCATTTTTAAATTCAAAAGTACAGTTATGATCTTCGATATATTGTTTAATAGAAGTTAAATGAGTACTATGATGATCAAAATTTGATTAGATTCTTATTTTTTAGTGTAAAATACCTGCTAGATATATACATAAATTTCAGTTCCGGAATCAAATCGATAAATATCAAAAAGAATATTTAAATTTTCTTTTTGATATTTACCAAATATAATCATGATGATTTTTTTTAATTAAGAATTTAAGTAAACAGAAAGTATTGATTACATATTATGTATTAATCACTGTCTTTGCATTTATAAACTGAAAACTAATATTTCAACTTCAAACACTCTCATAAAATCTCGAATATAATCTTCATAAAATATAAAATTATTCTCGAAATTAATTCAAAATTATTTTAAAATTTAGTTTATTACCACCAAATATAATTTTCAGACTAATTAATTGAAAATAATATTAATGACACAATAGATATTAAAAATGTATATTCCGAAAAATTTTCCTTCTTAAAAATTCGACTTTTAAAAGAAACTTTAGTTTTAGAAATAATTTTCCAATATTTTAAATTATTTTGATGTAAGTTCTGTTAGGTATTTTGTTACTCAAAAATTTTGGGGATGAAGCACAAGATAACGGAAAACAATTACATAATATTTTCGGGAATTCAATCCAATTATTTTAAATTCGCCGTATTTACATACTTTTCCTGAGGCATTTCTTGAAATAAAAAAAAAAAAAAATTCCATTCTTGTTGGGGAAATTTTTTTTATTATAATTACTATTCTTGTTGTGCGTCACTAACCATTACAAATAATGGTTATACTTAATAAATTTAAAAGAAAAAAGAAAATTGCAGTTGCCTTCAAGAAGTTAGTCCACAAAATTAATCTTGGAAAGAAAGACGGAAGTAAATGCCAGTTGGCAGTTTGACGAGGTAACTGGATCTGACGATCCTCAATCCTCGTTTTGGAGTTGATTGATGACTAGAATTGAAAGCTGATTGGCAGAAAGTTAAAATGTGCTCTGAAGGGGTGGGTCTTGTGAAAGTTTACTTGAGAAATTTAATGTTTGAGTAATTAATGTAAAATTAAATAAAATAAAAGAAATTTAGGAATTAGAAAATTATTGCAATTAAAAACTAAATTAAGGGGAAGTTAGATTTATTTTAATACTTTTATCTAGATCTGTACTTTAAATATAAGCCATAACTTAAATAATTTGTCCACTGGAGATTTAATTTGTTTTAATTCATGTAGATCATTAATTGAAATGCCTTTAAAAATGCTTTTGATTTAGTCCATGAGGTTAAATATATCAGAATGCTTTTGCTGAGCCCTTTTCTGATTTTTCAAAAGTATTTCCAGAAGGGAGTGGGGGCAGTGGGGTATTTTTAAGGATTTTTGCATAAGAGATTCCAGATCTGACTATGTAACAATTCTTTTGTTCTCCTGAAGGGGGAGGGGAGATAGTTATCGTAGGTTTAGGAAGTGCAGTGCATCCCTTGAATCTGGCGGGGTGATTCACGCTACAATTACAGCCTTTTGGCGTTTCTAACCTACCAAGAGGGCACTCTACCATATTATGTGAGAGTGTGTCTAATGCACCTCAGTGTGTCTAATGCATAGAAAGCATTAGACACACTGAGGTGTCATATATCACATTTCATCAGAATGGTTGAATCTTTGGCATCTAAAGCATAACATCATCGATTTGGGAAAAAAAAGACGGAGGTAAATATACCTCCGTCTTTCCTTAAGCATTACTTTCCACATGGTATCAAACTCTTCCATAATCGATTGTGAATCTTACGATGCAAGTCAAATAGAAAATGAAAAAACTCATTTCTTCAAATATGAAGAAGTGGTAAAACTAAATGCAAATTGCAATACCACATTTGTACTACTTATCAAAAAATAGTATATCACTAAAAAATTTGGTGAAATATTTCAAACATGTTATTAATCTAGAAAAAGAATATTAACATGGAATAAGACTTTCTGGAAGAATTACGTGAGTCAGTAAGTTTTTCTTCCAGCTCTGATCTTAAAAGTGACTATAAATACAATTTCTCTGATTAATTTACTTAATTTTTAGGAATTAAAAATATTATGGAACATATGTAGTTATTTTGAAATTACATTAAATCATGTTTAATTAAAACAAATGACTACAACAATTGTGTGTTCATAGGTTTTTTTTTTTTTTTTTTTTTTTTTTTTTTTTTTTTTTTTAAGTTTTAAATAAAAAAAATCTGATAATGAGATACACACAGATAAACTTCTCCAACAAAAAATATAGCTTGATTCATAAGTCATATTATATAAGGCAAAATTTCATGGTTGAAAAATTCATCCAAAAACTTTTTAGTGTATTATGATTAAATACTAATGAAGTTAAGAAGTAAAATGTTACAACAGACATTAATAAATTAAAAAGATAAAGACAACAGCAGTAAATTAAAATGATTCAACAATGAATTTCTTTTTAAAACAAAGGAATAAATATAACTCTTTTGTTGAAATTATGTATTCTTAGTTACATTCCTAAAATGCTCTATAAAAAAATTATATATTAATTTCCCTTTTTTTCCTTATAAGGTACTTCTTAGTAAAATTCTTATTAGGGTCACTTGCTTTACTAATGATGAACACCAACATATTAAGTGTAAAAAAGGGATACATTCAGAATTTTTTAAAATAGGATTTAAAAACTTTTCTCTTTCTCATCTAAGTTAGGTACATCGAGAAAGGGGTAAATATGACAGAATTTATTTCCTTTTTTGTTAAATGAAAAATAAAATGTATGATATGAAGTATTTACCAATAAATTTTTATTGTATTCTTCCAACACTTTTACATCGAATAACATTCAAAAAGAACATCGACAACATTATGATATTTTTACCATTTTTTTAAATACTCCCAATAAAATCTTTAAGACCTAATTTAAAAAGAACAATGCGAAAATGTTGTTTTAAGTTCAGAAACAATACAAAATTCTTATATTATTTTACAATAAAAATATATTGTAGAAATAACTTAATGTGTTTAAGACATTAAATAAAAGAATGTGACATTATTTTTTAAGAAAAAATAATAATTTTTCTTTAAAAATTAATTAAATTATAAATATATTTAATTAATTAAATTATAAATATAAATTAATTAATTTTGCCGAACATCAAATATAAATTTTAAATAAACGTTCCTCTATATAATAAAAATATGTAAATATATGATTCCAAATGTAATAATAAAAATATTACATTTGGAATCATATTCAATTTTTTATGTAATAATAAAAACATTACATAGAATATGAATAGTTTAGTTTTAATTATTTCAAGACACAACATTATTAATCATTCTTTGAATTCTAGACGCTGACTTATAGTAAGAACTTTGGAACGAAACCTGAGATTTGTCAGTAAAAATGAAAATCAAGTTACATCTGGTTTCTAGCAGGCATTTGCAGCTATGAAATTTAAACAAGAGCAGATGTTAATAAAAAATTTACATGAACATAAAGTTTTAAGTTATTGATAACAGTATATATAACTTTTTTTTTTTAAAAAAAATTAAATTTTTTTGTTTTCAAAAATTAAATGAGTAAGCTTGTCATTGTAAATTTCATGATTATTATAGATAATTTTGGAAGGAAAAATATTTTCAATTATTTGACTTTAGAAATAACAGTGAAATTTCAAATAAATTAACATTTAACAATAAATATAAGTGTTAAGAATTAATGAAAAAAGTTTTTCCTCACTCTATTTTTATCGATAGATGTCAGCACTAACTTCTCTTCTGTTTATAAGATAAATTTTACCGTAATGTCACTCATAAGAAATTTGGGATTTCAACAAAATAAAATACGATAAATAGCTATGGTAAAAATATATTTATACTAAATTTACTTTAGTTGTATTTATTCAGAGAATTTAAATGAAGAAGATATGTGAGGAAAAAAAATGTAGCTTAAATAGAAATCATCATTGCATAGATGACAGTCTTTTGATGCACATTCTGTTACTGGTTTTATTAATGCAATTTATATTAACTATTTATAATTACTATTTAATGCACTAGAAACGAATACTCTTATTAAAACACAAATAAAAATCAATTTTTTTTTTTGCCTGCGATGTTAAACTATGACTGCTTAACATGTTTCACTTATATGATACAAAATTTATATAGGCCGTTTTCTGAAATATTTAGCATCTCATAAATATTTTTTTAGCAAATAAATCTAAAAATAAATTTTCTAAAAGTTTCTTTTGTATCTGGAAACTATCACCACAAAAGTGAGAGAATACTTAGAAATATTGTAACCTTTTTTGCTTACAGAAACTGTCACATTTATAAAACGTTATTTCGATTTACGAATAATTGCTACTCAAAAGACCTAATTTATTTTCAAGAATATATATATTCTTGGAAATAAATTAAGTATTTTGATTAGCAATTATTCGTAAATCGTATATTATTTAAAATTATATATATATATCTATATCTATATCTATATCTATATATATATATATTATTTTAAATGTATATATTATCATGGAAATTATAAAAGTGGTAATTAAGGTCAATAATTATAAAAAAAAAATGAATTGGTTTCATACTGTTTCAATTATATATTATTTTATATATTAAAAAATTTCCCGTGAAAAAGTAGCTCTTGAATGTTTCAGTAAACTGTAAAATTAAAATTTATATTCTGTTCTAGAATTCATAATAAAAACTTATTAAGTTTTTATAAAACAGTTAATGAAATAGCACTTGAAATCATAGCTACAAGAGAAATACAATAGCATTAAAATATGCACAGTTATAGACTTGTTACGTATTTT
>JAPDSC010162384.1:390708-412339 GCA_026290005.1 Latrodectus geometricus | reverse complement strand
TTTTTTTATTATTGGCTTTAATTAAAAACTCATATGTGTGTGAATCGATTTTTAAATTTAAATATTTAATATTTTCAATTCAAAATTAGTTATAAATGACAGTGAAAAAGTTCAAATCTATAAATAAATGGAATAAATAAGTTTTTTGCTTTAGTTTTTAAATTTTAGTTTAGTTTTGATAATTTTACATTCTAATGAAAATATTGATTTTAAGAAAAGTTTTACAAGGATAAAAAAAACTCCGTGTGAGTCAGAAACCTTATTATCGTTAAAAATAGATTCGGTATAAAAAACAGTCTTGACAGTTTATTTTATATTTCAGGAATCTAAAATTGAAAATGATTTCATCGAAGGAATAAGAGACATTTCAGAGAAAATCATTGTTTTTCTCTCTTGGCACTCGAAAAAAAGATCAAAACGAGGCCAATTGGGAGATAGATGATCAAATGTGAAGTGATCCCTTATTTGAAGGTGTTGTTTCGGGTCTGACACATTCACATTTCGATATACTTGATGACAGAAACTGAGATTATTTTAGACTTTTTTTTTTTTTTTTAAAAGGAAGGGAGAAGATGTAATTCTACTTTATAGTTCCTCCATTTTTTATGCTTCAAAGATTCCAGCTAATAGTATCTCTAGGTTATTTAAAAATTGCTTTAATAATGTGACTTCTTCTTGCACTGCAAAACTTAACTTTTGGTTGAAAAGAAAAGATCTATTTCTAAATATTGTATTGCGAGTCTTTTCCTGCAAAAAAAGAAACTTAAGATAATGTGTTTCACATTATTAAAGCTTTATTTTGAAAGTCTAGATATATCTTAATTTCTATAAAGAAGATAGAAATTTATGATTTTTGATGTTTTTCTTAAAGGTAAATCATGATTATTTTTAATACTATGAAGAAAAATCACAGATTTTATGCCCTTTTTAAAAGTAACGTAAAATCTACAAATCTGACTAGGATATAATGTTAGATAATTCTCTTATGTGTAAGAATTCAATATTTCTAACTAATTTTATTCAATTAAAAGAAATTTGCATAAAAATTGAGAATAACTTGAAATGCTAAAATTAAAAATTGAAACTAAATAAATTCATTCAATAACAATTTGGAAAATTTGAAATATTTGAGAACGATTTTAAACTGAAAATCATCTAAGGCTGCCATTTTTCATTTAACCATGTAAAATATTCGTGTCGATTATTAGATGATAATTATTGATGATGATTAGATGATCAATAATTTAGATGTATAACACTGTTAAAAATCAAGAATAATTTCCCTAATTTTTCGTAAAGGAAAATTACAAAATATTAGTTTCAAGAAAAACTCTATTTTTAATTTATATTATATGAAAACACTTTTTCTTGCATAGAAAAAATATTTTCCCTTTCAATATCGAGTAAAAATATCGAGAAAATTTCTTTTGCAGAACGCACTTAAAGCATATGCAAAATTCTCTTTCCCCCATTAAGATACAATAAATTGTTTTCCTTTCAATAGAGTAAAAAAGTGGCAGAATACAAATATTCCTTTGCAGAACACAGTGTAAGCAATTGCAAACTTCTCTTTTTCTCCATTATGATACAATAAATTGATTACCTTTCAATATTGAGTAAAAAGTGACAGAACACGAAAATTTCTGTTGCAGAACACACTGTAAGCATATGCAAAATTCTCTTTTCCCCATTAAGATACAATAAATTGTTTACTTTTTAATATTGAGAAAAAAAGTGGCAGAACAGGAAAATTTCTTTTGCATAACACACTCTAAGCAGATGCAAAATTCTCTTTTTCTTTTTAAAATACAATAAATTGTATCTTAATGTCACTAAAAGGAAGCTTGCCTTTTTTGGTGGTATAATTTAATGATAAAAAACAATTTTTAACGATGTTAACATATAGGAAATTCTAACAAAATATAAACTTTACTTATACAGAAGTAATTTTTTATTAAAAAACAAAGCTATTACGTTGGTAACTATGAAAATATATATTATGCATAGTTATAACAAGATTTAAGTACGTGACTCATTGAATAAGCATTTTTTACAATTAAGTAAAAATAATAATCATCATATTTACAGTAGATTTTCTGTTAAGTCTTTCATTGAAATAGCTATCTGCATTTCAAATCTCAAAATATACTCATTTCAGTGTGCAACCATCAGAAAATGCATCGGTTGTTCAGTTATGCTAAAAATATATTTTTTTTTCAAAAATACTTCCATGTCAACAACTCTCTTTAAAAAATATATTTGCTATCAATTTATTTAAAAAGTAAATATTTCATTTTTAAAAATATATCAGCTTTAATATATCCTTTCAAAAATATATTCATTTTCTATTTATAGAAAAAAACGCATTCGTTTTAACATAGCTGTTCAAAAATATATCCGTAGTCCATTTTTATCAAAAATATATAACAGTCATCTTAATAAATTCACGAGATTTTTCGAAGACAAATATTGTAGAAGATAAACAAAAACATATTTATATTTCTCTCTTCTTAGATTAAGAAGATAACTGAAAGACTTAGTTGTCTAAGAAGCTTTGTGATTAAATTTGTCAAGAAAAATAAGCTTATAAATTTTAATTCGCGTGTTATAATTTTATTCTTTTGACTGTTATTTTTACAAATGATTATCTGTGTGTATTTTTTTAATCTTTTAGAATTTTTCCATTGCGTAAAAATACTATTTTAATGGGTTATATTTAAAAACTTCTTAATAAATTACTTTAATAAATTTTTTTTAAAAAATATTTTTTTCCGTACATAATAATTATATAAAAAAAGATTTATATAAACGAGAAAACACATAAAAATTTCCTTTCATTTATTTAGAGGTTTGTTTAAAATTCGGCTTATTAAGCCTGGAGGAAATAAATCAAACATTTAAAATGGCAAAGTGATTCATTAATATAAAATTGGAAATTTTTTAGAGAATTTTTGAAAAATTCTTATTTTTTCTGCTATATATATGATTTAAGTTACAATAGTTGGCAAAGTTAATTTGACTGAGAAAAAAATAATGCATAAAAATAATCATGATAAGATTTATGTAAATTGTTTGTTTATGTACTTAATAGGATATATCTATTGTTTGATTTATCATAAACCACAGATATAAGGATTATATTGAGAAATAGTTTATGGCGTTATAATCATTCTTTCCACTGTATTCGGTAACAGCAAAAAATGTAATCGATAAATGCTCAGTAAATTTAAAATGCAGATATATAGTATTAATATTCTAAAGTAGACGTCTATTTGAGGTATATGTTGTTGTTGATTCTGATGACGCTTATATGGGAGATATGTGCTTTTAGAATGGGAGCTCCGTCTGACTAACAGACACCTCAGCGTCCATTGCGCGCGAAGCCCGCCCGTCAAGAGACAAGGCGAATGAAGTCAGAAAGAGATCGTCTTCCGTTTTTTGAATAGAGCACACTCATACGAAGGTGGAAGTATGACTTTCGGTTCATAGATGGCAGCACCATCTGAATCTTCCAATTTAGAGATTGAAACCAGTGAAGACCCATAGCCTAGCTCCAAAAACCCCCAGAGGTATTAATTTGTAATGGGAACATGGAGGACATTGCGCCCCGACATAGTTTATGTGCCCCAGTCACCATTAGTGAACACGACGGATCTTCAGCTAAGCCGGGATTCGTGCTCACAACCTTTTGGTAACGAGAACGACGCCCTAGCCAACCAGGCCATCACTCCCTTTGATTTATATAAAAGTATTAAGTTAACTGTATGAATCTACAGAAGAAAATTTTCTTTCAATTTATTAATAGATAGATTAAATTTAGATAGTATTATATATGTATAATCGATGTAAAACTATTGCTATAGTTAAGCGTGAATATAATTTCAAGACATAAATAACGGCATTGTACAAATTTTCTTTCTAAATGCATTATTTCTAGGTAGAAGTACACAAAAAAAGAAGTAAGAAATTGTTCAGCCAAGGCATATATATTTATTACGCTTTGTTTTTGGTTCAATTATCTTCATATATCAATGCTTGTGATGAAGCTCATACATCAAATTTTTCCACTCTAAGAGAAATACGTTTTTGGTCAAGTATTTAATCTCTTGCAGATAGCGATGGATTGACAAAAAATACTCATTCTATAAACAAGAGGAATATTTTTTCTTTTTTTTTTTGGAAATCTATTCAATTTTACTTATTGGTGTACTAGTTTTCTCTCATAGAAGAGATCAAGATTTTTTGGGTATCGTGTCTTTTATACGTGTTATTAAAGAATGATGAATGAGTAACCTAATTGACGTTATAAGAAGTTTTAGTGGAAAAGCAGTGTACACTTTAATATGCAAGCTATCATTTTTATGCACAGAGATTCCTGGAGCATTTTTTTTCATAAAAAAGTAGCAAAATGGTCTAAAAAAGAAAAAAATGATCGATAGAGCGTTAATTCTTTGTCCGCTTGATACGGAAATAATATAGTTAAGCATTTAAAGTGGACCAAATAAATAAATTTCACTATATATATATATATATGTGTGTGTGTGTGTGTGTGTGTGTGTGTAATAAAAATAAACACTATTTTACTTTTTTTGCAGAAAACATTATTATAAAATAATTTCTATCAGATCATTTGCTTAAAATTATTTAAATAATATTCTTTCTAAAAAGTAGGAAACCGACATAATTTTTTTATTAAATTTTGTATAAGCTTTTATTTTTTCAAATTGAAATGTGAAAGTGAACTGACATTTTATCATTCAACTCAGTGAAATTTTACTGAGTTGAAACTGAATTGAAATTGAAACTGAGTTGAAAAAAACTGAAATTTTATTATTCATTAAACAAGATTTGTTTATTTACAGTTATGTATTTAAAATGCACTAGAGCTACAAGATGTGTTATTGAAAATGATTTGGATCGCATTATTGGATACATCTGGAAATTTTGCAAGCCAAGATTTAACTTTGATCAACATCTGTAGTCAAAATACTTCCAAATTGCAAGTCATTTCAATATACACTGTGCTCAAAACAATTAAAGGATATTGTAAGTTTTATATAAAATAAAGATATAAGCGAATTTTTTTTTTGCCGAAAATGGGAGAAGAGAATCACAAATGCTAATTTTTTCTGATTTTCAAATTGAGGAGTATGCTAATTTTGAGTTTGACGTCAAAAACACCGCTTCAGCGGCAATGAATGAAATTTGACGTTCAACTGAAAAGACAATGAAGACAAAGATGATTGGCATTCAGTGACTGTTTTGCTTCGATGAGTACGATGTCTCAGCGAAGTCATTTAACTTATTAAGAAGCTTGGAGAGTTGTTGGTAGGTTAGAAAGGGGCCAAACTCAAGTCGAAGTAGCTCAAACTATTGGAGCGTGACTTCCAGGATCAAAGTGTGACTTCCAGGATCTGGAATCATTTTTTGGAGACTGGAAGTGCAGGCCGAAGACCAGGACAAGGTCGTAGATGGGCTACAACGTCCAAGGAAGATCATTATTTAGTATAACGGCATGGAAACACCAAAATATGAACGCTACTCTTTTCCAACAACACCTTTACTCGGCTACTGACACCACGATTTCAACTCATACTGTTCGAAACCGGCTCCATGGTGTAGGTCTGTATGCTCGCCGACCGATGGTATGTGTTAAACTAACATCAAGGCATCGTCGCGACCGCAAGGAGGGGACAACAGAGCATGTGAACTGGAGTAGAAATGAATAGAGCAATGTTCTTTTTCTGACGAGTCCCGTTTTTTTGTTCATCCTAATAATAGACGTATTTTCATCTGGAGGGGCAGTGACAGTAGGAATAATCCTGCGTTCGTGCACGAAAGTGTCAGATTTGACGGTGGGGGAGTGTTGGTGTATGGTAGCAACTACACTGACGGGCGCACAGACCTCTATATCATTCGAGATGGACCTCTGACAGGTTGCCGATATAAAGATGAGACCCTCAGACCTAGTCCCTTACGCTGCAACAATCGGAGATGACTTCATTTTAATGGACGATAACTGCAGGCCACATCGTGCTAACCTGGTGGAGGATTTTCTTTTCGATGAAGGAATCGTACGAATGGAATGACCAGCGTCTTCTCCAGGCATGGATCCAATAGAGCATGTTTGGGACGCTCTAGGAAGATGAGTTGCTGGCCACCAACCACCCCCACAAACTCTCCAAGAACTGGAAAGAGCTCTTCTGGAAGAATGAGACAGAATACCCAAGCTCATGATTAATAGCCTCATTGACTCCATGTCACAAAGGTGTTTAACGTTGCTGGACGTCCGTGGAAACCATACCCCCTACTGAAAATGATATTCTTTGAAGAAAACACCTTTTCTTATTCCTTTTCTCTCATATTCACCATTTGTGTTTTTTTTATTTTGTTCACAAATGCGCAATAAAATGCATTTTTTCCCGCCAAACATGTGTAATTTATTCTCATATAACCTACTACGTCTGACGACCATGTATCAATAAGCTAAAAAGTTTCCCAGTCACAAGATCCACCTAAAACCACAATATCCTTTAATTGTTTTGAGCAGTGTATTTCAATATGTAAGAATTCAATAAATTTACAATAGTAAAATATTATAAAAGTATAATATTAAAACTATTAAATAAATAATTAAGCATATAAAAAAGTTTAAAATAAAAGTTATCACAAGTCTTGTTATGATATAATAATTAAATTTCTTATATCTAAAATACATTTTTCTCATTCAAACTTACTATAATTGATCAATTTCTGTATTGTGATGAAAAAAGGATGGAATAGTAATACATTCGAAAAGAAACAAAATTCTTGAGAAATTAAATGAGAAATTTTATTATTTTATACTAAACCTTGAGTGGACCCTCTGACGTTGTTCAGGGACCCTCAAATCAATTTTAATTTTCCACGGACCTCCTGAATGAAACCGGGGACATTTGGCGTTCCATAGGGACTAATTTGGGTACCAGGGATCTAAATAGTTGGGAAAATAGGCAACGGAAATGTGAAAAAATGGTAATAAAAATAAAGAAATAGAAACAAGATATAAATAAAAAACAAACAAACAGAAGGATTAATAAGGATTAAAAACGAACCGATATGCAATGAAAAATATGCCACATTCTAGAGAATTATTTATTCATAAAATATATGAAGTTTCTCATCTTGGCCATGAATTATGACTAAAAATCAAACATTTTTGGCTTTAAATTAATCATTGGATTACATTAGAAAAAAAGAATACAAATTATAGTTAAGAAGCTGTTTTGTGACAAATAATGCACAACTATGGATAATGTATACCTTAAGAGATAAACTGAATATTGAAATAAAGGAAAACTGTGATTGGTGAAAAAATAAAATAGATGCGTTTAATAAAATAGATACTTTCCTATTTCTAATTCTTTATCTTTTTTTAATGGATAATTAAAAAAAAAGATAAATAATTAGAAATAGGAAAGTCCGTTGTGATGAGTGGAAAGGAAGATAAAAGGAAATATATTTAATTTTGGGGAAAAAACTCTGGATTGTAATTTTAGAATCTCTTATTCAAACTCATAACAAATAAAAAATTGCCATGTATTCAATAAAACGCAGATAGACCAATCATTATCAATTAAACGCAGTTATCTTTATCAGAATGTAATATATCAAAATATCCACCTTTTTCTCTGGAGTTAAGCATCAAGGAAGAAAAAAAAGATAAAGAAAATAATGATTTCACATAGATAAAAAGGAAACTGGCAGTCGAGGTATTAAAACGACAGGAAAAGATTGAAAAGGGCACTGTTTGTCAAAAAATAGGTTGAAGTCGGATTAAATATTCAAATGATTATTGTTAGTAAAAGCTTTTAAATTAATTTGAAATAAAAATCAAGTATATTTTAAATAAATTATTAAAGAGTAATAATTAGCCTAGAAAAAATAAACTGTTTTTTTTAATGGTTGGGTAATTACAAAGACGTAACGATACAAAAATATTAATAAAAATAATAAGCCTTAATTAGAAATAAGCAAACCCTTTTTGATTTAGAAAACGTAGCTAATTAAAATAAATATATTTAAAATATGACATTCATTCAAAATCAAAAACTAAAAAGGCAATAATGTCTCATTATTTGAAAGGATTATCCTTTCAAATAATGAGACAGCATGTTTTTATATTATAAAACAAAAACATGCTTCTTGTGCAATTGGACATGTGTATGATAAAATATAACGTCATTTTTCGATTTAAATAAAAAAGATTTTGAACTATAATTATAACTCTATGTGTGCCAAATTCGTTGTTGTGTCTCTGTTTCCGTAAGTGTTTTTCATATTTGGCATAGACATTTTGAATTCGCAATAAGTATAAGCAGTGTGATAAATTTTTTCATGTTAAATTTTATTTTTGAATTGAGGGAGAGAGCGAACGAGGAAGATAGTTATAAATAAAAATTCCCATATTTTGCTTTACTTAACTTGTACTATTGATCTGGGAATATATATATGTATACTGAAACGTGGTAGTGTTGGGGTTTTTCAAACTTGTGGTATCATTACCACAAGTTTGTCTATTTACAAATTGTACTCTTGCAGTATATTTCATGCAAAAAATATTACATTCTGTCTTTGCGTTTCTTTAATGAGCTGAAATAAATATAGTTGCTGAATTTCATAGCTTTTTTTGCCCTTTCCAATACACTATGCACTATCACATATGCTTTTGGTACGATTGAACACATTTAAACATTGTTTTACCAACTACTTTTTTAACTATAAGGAAAAAGACTATTGTTTTACTATTATTTTTTAATTTTATATTTAATAGATTTTTATATAAAGGCGGAACACTGAGTGATTGACCCGTTGCCAACAACAAGGCTGGAAACTGCTACGCATTTAGCGCTACTCATTTAGCCCATCGAGTAACGCTAAATAAGACACAGTTTTCAGCCTTATTGTGGGCAACAGGTCTAGTCACCCAGGTGCCACATCATTAGAAAAAAAATATTTACACATCCCACTAAAATGCATAATTATGCCTTTGGTGTCAATCAGTGCAATGCAAATTAAAAAGTACATTCAAATTAATTTTAAATGATCGAAGCATCATTTCTATAGTACCTCTCTTTTTCTTGTAAAAGGAATTGTTTCAGTCTTCTTGTCTCAGAATTGCATAATCTTTTGCAATGCAACAAAGACATAATAAAAAATTTTGAAGAAACAGTTCTAAATCAAATTTGCTAAATAAAAATAAATTATTTTGAATTCTGAATAAAGCTTAACTGATTTTATATCCTCAAATCTAAATTTTTCTGGCTTATATATATATATATATAACCAGATATTTATCAATGTTATTATGTCGAGTAGATGCCATTTCGAGTGATGTAACTTAATATAAATATCTATTATCCCAAACAAATCTTTGAAACTAAGGTTAAATTCTAAAAATCTATTTTGTGTTATCTGTGTGTAGAGATGCCAATCACCACACATTATATACTCATATTTGTCATCAAGGGAAATGTTTCAAACAACATGTAATTTGAGACTTGGACTTCTATTAGTTGCCATTAGAAATTATGTCCGGCACATTGAAATTTCATTTCGCTAATCATTGCTGACATTTCCACTAAGTTATTACGTAATAGGAACTCATGTTATACTTTGATGGTCATTAAGTGTCGATATTTCTAAGATTGACATTCCTAACTGGAGGATATAGCTTTTTGTAAAATAAGAAGGTAAATGGTATAAAAGGGACGAAATGTAATACAGTAAGTTTGCACCATGTATAAATATATATAGAGAATCACTGTAACTTTTTATTGAATAAATGATAATCAAATTCTTTTAAACAAGGAGAAATAGTCTTTATGATTTTAAATGTCAACGTGCTCGAGTTTCTTTAGAACTCAGACCAAATCAGTTTAATATACATAAGCAAATTTATATTTACTTTTTGAGCTTCACATGAAAGATATTTCTAATTTAAGGATTATTGTTGTATCATATGCGTTAACAAAATATAAAGAATGTCTAATTTTCCGTAATAAAGAGATAAAAGGAATATAAATCTTAATAATCATTGGAATATACAGAATAAATATAAAGTTTATTTTCTTTTATTAGGTATAATATCATGAAAAGCACCTTTTTATCATAAGATGATCTTTTGGATCTACTAATTGATGGTACATGAGAAATACATTATATTCGCAAGGAAAATTTTGATGATGTATTACACGACCCTCCATTGTAAATGCCACTTTGATGGGCCAACGTGATGGATTATTGAAATTTTCTTTTTAAATAGTGGAGAGATTTTTCATTTTGAATTGTTTTCCAGTTTAGCAAGTCACTAATGCGATGCATTTTGAATAATAATTATAAAAATGTTTATGAAATATTACCATTAAATGTAACATTAATATAGATTCTAAAGAATTAAATCACACTTAACTCGTTAGTATTATCATGCCATTTATTATCATATTACTTAATTGTACAACTTGACATAAAAGGTTTTGACTTCTTAACTGTTCTGTGGAACTGAATTGTTAAATTTATCCTATATTTAGTTAGGTTTTTATTTGGTGAGAAAAACAAGTAAAAATTAAAATTTAAATTTCAGTTTGAAAAAAAATATTGAGAATTGTAATAATCTCTAACAAAGATCTTCGCTAAAGATTATTAAAGATGAAACTCTATTAGCTGTATTCTGCTTTTGTCTATTCAATAAATGAACATTAAATCATGAAACGAATAAAAGAAGAATCACAAGAGAGTCTTTTACATCTTTAATATTTAAATAAAAATCTAAATACAGTTTTAGTAAAATTTAAACTTTCGGCGTTTGGTAAAATTCATTTTGTGTGTATGGTGTGGCTTGTTTAATTCTCGTTTTAAAGAAACATAAAGTGTTCGAGAAATTTCACAGTACTATATTCTTCTATTAAAAAAATTCCACTGTAATAAAGAAGCAGGGTTTTAATGATCGAATTCCAAAATTTTAATAGTGAAAGTAAGCTTTTTTCAGTTTAGGATTGTTTACAATACATAATTAAATTATATATTCGAGTTCTATGAATTTTAAAATCTTTCAGTAATAGTAAAAAAAAAATGCCTATCCTTATTAAAAAACTCTTCCAATTTATTTAGAAAGGATTAAAATACTCATCCCCGAAGTTTTTGCTCGATTGAAACCTTTAGGGATAAAACAATTGATTATCTTAGCCTTTAGAAAGTAACACTTAAAAGACATTAGTTTGAATACGATGAAGAGAGTTTTAGGGAGAAAAACAGTATTGTCTTTCATTGGCAGTACAAATAGATTTTAGCTAAAGCCATTTTTACCTTCCTTTTAAGAATAATGCAATTTGCTTCGAAATAATTAAGGACAAGTATTATGTTTCTAAATTCCGATAACGAAAATTCACTAATGCATCGTTAAGAGAGCTCGTTCGATGCAGGTAAAGTCAAATTGAAATTTGATCTATCATCTGATGGAGAAATTATTTTGTCTAGTGTAATGAAATTTATTGATGTTTTGCTCTTAAAATTATAAGATGAAAGAAGAAAGTGGGGCAAATTTGACTTTTCATAAATTAAGGATCTTAATTTCATTTTTTATCAAAGTTTTCCTATGCAAGCCGAATTAGAAGACCACGAAAAAAAGTAATTTAAGGTGAATTAATAATTATGCAGGTAAAGAAACTGATTTTTAATTCAATTATATGTATTAAGTGCTGGAAAATGAATGTATATATGAAATTTATGCAGTAATATACATCCAGCAATTTTGTAAGTTCTATTTATGGAATATATTCCTTACAAATAGAAGTTCAAAAGGTTTTATGAAAATATTAGGCTTGATAAAAAATTGCATACAATATAAGAAATTAACACATTTATAACAACACAAGGTGAGTATGAAATATGCAGAATGTGTGAGAAAAGCATATTTGTATAACAGATTTCACTTGTCAATATTAACAGATTTATAGACTATTTTATAAATGGTATTCAAAGGAAATTTATAAATGAGAAAATTTATTATCTTTTATCTGCAACTGAAACCAAGTGGCGTAGTGGTAGCGTTTTGGGACCCCAAGCCTCATGTCCAAGATTTTGGTCTTCTGGCTGGGGCAAGGTGAATTAGCCCTTCATTTTATTATAGTAGCCTTTCATTCATTTAGTGAGTTGATAAAACTGAGTACCAAGCATGCTTGGGAATAGACACTGGTGATTTTGCGTTAGGCTGACCACCTAACCGAGACATATGCTTCACTCCCCAGGTTCCACGGTCTCAAAAACACTGTGGACTTGGCAAAACAGGGCTGTCGTACCATTGAGTTTAACTATCTGCAATGATGTCTATCATTCTCGCTAAAATTGAGGACATTTTATTTTTAATGAGCAGTTTTCGAAAACCTTTGATTCATTTTTACCTGGTTATTCAGCTTATTATTTTTACATATCTGGGTAAATAGAAATATTAAAACAGATTTCAGATAAAGATTTTGAATATATTTACTGGACTTAAGTGAGAGATTGTATGCCGCAAGAGGAATTTTTGTTATCTTGAGCTTTAGATAGTGACAGACTAAAGTGATATTCTGTCTAACATGATTACTCTCTCTCTCTCTGTCCATATATAAGATAGATAAAAGGTCAATTGTGATTTAATCTTACTTTCAAAATAAACCACACTAGATCGATTGTATTGAAATATGGAGATTGAGTCATCCAAAAGATATGTATGATTTCGCCTTCAAAATCTGCTTAAGTGGTTTACATGAAAATAAAGATTTGAAAAGAATGCACGCGAGCAAGCTATTTTTGACCTTGATTGTTTGAATGATCATGTTGTCATTCATTTTTTATTCCTCCGTCCATGGTATAAACAAGATCTACAGAAACACCTGAAATTTATATAAGATGCTTTCAGAGTTAGCTACTTTCATCTCATGATCAGAAAGATAAGATTGTGAAGGTGTTTTTCACATGAGCTTACAGTCTGTTGGATATATATATATACATATGTGTTTGAAAATTTTACTATGTCATTGATTTTGCTTATATGCTGTTAACTTCTAACTCCTTCATATAATACGCCTTTGAGAAACGAATTGAATTCTTTTGTTTTATTTGAATGTATTCATATATTATTCCAGAATGTCATATGCGATGAGCTCTTTTCCTTAGACTTGATTTCTGTATACTATTCTGTTTGGTTAAAGTTGTTGACAGACTTACCATTTTGAATATGATTTACTGAACATTTAATTTTTGTTAATTTCCTTTTTAAATTAAGAATATATGTACAAGCTGAAAAAAGTTGTGCTTATGCTTTAATATACTTCTCAGAGAAACGTACGTTTTATCATGTAAAGTGGTCCCGCTTATTGGCTAGTGCTTTTGCCTTTGTTTCCGCATTTCATCGGTTCGATTCCAACCTCGTGTTTGGATACCTACAGAGAAACTATAAGTTCTCATCTAATTAATGCACTTGTATAAAAAATATTAATGAGTGACAAATGAACCGAACTGAATCATGAAATTGGATTCAAGTTAAGAATTTGAAATTAGAGCTATGCCTCTTGGGAAAACATTAAATGTATTTAATGATAACTAACTTGTATGTACATTGAACATAAGAGGTAACATTGAACTCAATCATCTCAAAGAAAGCAGAATGCATCAAGAGTTGCACGTTTTACTCATTGATATGTTTTTGATTAGAGTGAAACAAGACATTAGTTGCAAATCTATAAATGAAAATACAAGGCCTAAGAACCAGATTTTTTGTGATTATGTGAATGAAAAATCATTATAATCTTTAAGCTTCATCGTGATTAGTGGAAGCTCCTTATTCAGTTAATGAAAACCTCATTTATGAAGAGACACCCGATCTTATGCCATGGCACCTCTGTTTATGAGGTTATATGAAAAATCTTTTTTGTGAGCTACTATTGGGCTACAAACGTTCTGTGAACTTGGAAAACACAGGAGAGCTTCTACGACCATAACCGATCATATAAAACTGAGAAATGAGTTGAATGGTTTTGAATAGTGATTATCAATATGTGAACTATTTTTTAAAATAAATAAAAATTAACTTTTAAAAAAGTCTAACATCAAATATGTGTGACCAGTGAACTTTTAAAATTTTATTCCTATAATTATCATGTATCATCAATTATATGATGTGTAATAACTTTTAAAACAAATCATCATAAATGATAACACACCATGTTATAAGTCTAAAAATAAAGAACTTGTAGTAACACGTAGTATTACCAAAAATAATTTCAAAAAGAGAAACGTGTTCGAAAATAGTCGAACGATAATAGAAATAAAATTTCTTAAAAATAAATAAATAAATATAAATTTAATAATTTGGATGAAATTCATGTGGCCATAGAAACAATCAGGAAATCCGCTCACAAATCAAAAAGCAGTACGACACATTCGTATATTTCCTTGGGTAGTAGATGATTGGTAATAAATGGATAAAAATCGTATGATAGATAGATTCTAACACGAAAGGGTGGGAATACACGCCAAAGACTTAGCAACCAGGTGTCATATAATCAATGATGCCTTAATTTATCTTGGCTAGTATCTGGCATAAAAATAACACTGAATTCGTCAGCACAATTCATGTGACTTTCTGAATAAGTAATGCATTCACAAATATCTCATGGCACTGTACCAATTTATAGACTAGGTCTATTTACAGTACGTAAATAATAGAAAATATTTAGTTGTTTCTCCCCTTAAAGTTAAATTTATTTTTTAGAGGAAAGCCTTAAGTTTGATACGTCAGTTGATTTAACGAGTTTAAAAAATTGCATTTATCAAATAAAGGACTAAATTTTTAAATATATAAATGTAGTGTCACAAAACAGAAATCCTGTTTCTTTGAATTCTGCAATATAGGCATTTAAAATATATAATTTATAAATGTTTATAAAAATTCAAAGCCTCGAAATTAAAAATTTGAAGTTAGTATATACTTATAGTGAAGTGTAAACAAGTACTATTATCAGAGATAGTTTGTAGCAGCTTTAATGGTGATAGTGGAAGATTGCGATTTGGCTTAAAATTCGTGACAAATAGCAGAGGAATCAGCATTTTGAAATTCACTTAATGTACCAATAACTTATTCAAACTCCTAAAATCTTTTATTATTCATGATAAAATTCATAATATCTTATCAAATAATAAAAATTCATTATTCTATAAATAAAAATAATTAAAATACCTTTCTAAATGAATCAATCATACTGTAGATTTAGTAAGACATTTATATATCGTATATCAGATTATTTTACATATGCTGAAGAAAAGGAAAATAAAGTACTTGATTATATTGCAATACATTTAATGCTGTTTTATATTCAAGAAGTATCTGATCATAAAAGTCTTCCAATGCAAGGCAAAGTTATTTAATATTGTGTTTAAATTCATACACTTTAGTAATAAGTCAAACATATTTTAAGCATATCCACTGTTGGCACTAGTAACCATGTATGTAAAGAGATGGAATTTTTTTCTCCCGTTTTATACCATTTCAGCTCTTGAATATTTCCAAAAAGAGACAATTTTGTTTCACAGACTATTAGCTTCAATCAAAAGTAAGCTGTTTAAATAATTTCTTTGGAAGTTCTTAAAGGAAAATCCAGTGGGGGCATTTGATCAAGTGATTTCAGTAACATATTCTGGTCACTTCCACAATCAAGGATTTCGTATTCGACAATTTCAAGCAATATGTTTTGCATTCCCGTTTCGTGATGTGACAAGATGGTAGGAAGCGTGTTTGATTTTGAAATACATTGAAAATGAATGAATTAAAGGAAAATTTTAAAGGAATTCATTAGTTCGATTTATAACCATTTCTATGATTGATTTGTCTTTTAAATTCATTGCATAAAGTACTGAGCTTTGAAGTAATTATCTTTATTTTTTTAAATAAAATTCTAAGAGACCACTATAACTTCTGATGATCTTATTAGTGTTGCGAAGAGTGTTAAATAGCCTGAGGAGAGTATGTGGAATAAGACACATTGTTTAAATTATGTCGCAATTATTCACAAAGTATCAAATAAGATCATCGGTTTCATAACCACGGCATTAATAGCTTTAGATTATCCCCGTACAAAACTTTCTGTTAGAGTTGATATGCATAAGTAAATATAATGAGCTTAGAGAAAATTTGGTAAATAGGACAGTCTCATTTTTTAGTATTTAAATAAATATGTAACTTAATCTCTTTCATGTTTTACCACTTTCTTTGTTAAGTAGCATATAATGATAGTGCAGTACTTTTCAAAACCAAAGATCCATATTCAATGACAGCCATTATTGTGGGTGTTAGGAGCCGGACCTTGGGTCTTCTATGGCTTCCTATCTCTAAAGAGAAAGATCTAGATGGTGCTGCCATCTATGAGCCAAAGTAGTACTTCCACCCTCGTGGGGGCTCTATTTAAAAACGGAAGGCTCTCTTTCTATTTTTATTTACCCAGTCCCTCATGGTTTGGCTTCGCCAAGTGTCATAAGTAACAACAACAACAACAGGAAATGGATGTTGGGCGTTTGTCTTTTTTATGCCACATATGTTAAATGGGAACTTGGGAGTCTTCTGGGTCTCTCTTATGACACGTGAATATCTTCTACTCTTTATGAAAGATATTTTCAGTTGGCATATACATACTTGATACTTAAAGAAGTCTTACAATAACTTTCATTTCTTAGGCTGTCTATTTTGCGGTATCAAAAATAGTGTACGAATGTTAAATGCATAAATATTAATTATAAGTTATCAAAGCTTAGTAGTTTCCAGCTATTTCAAGAAACAATGATTCTTTTATCAATTGAAAGAGTGAATGGCTATAGTAACTAAAAGTTTACATT
This sequence comes from Latrodectus geometricus, assembly GCA_026290005.1. NCBI lineage: Eukaryota > Metazoa > Arthropoda > Arachnida > Araneae > Theridiidae > Latrodectus > Latrodectus geometricus. Next base: position 395,434 of record JAPDSC010162384.1, on the reverse strand, counting down.
TATATGGGCATGGAATACTGTTTTCCAAATAATAACCGCAAACAGCAATGTTAATTGTCCACATAAAATCTTCAAGGAATAATCTGAAAATCGAGGTCAAATCCTTTACTCAGCCCTTGTCATATTTTCAAAAATGTGAATAGTATTTGTTTATATATGTCACACCAGAGTTGAACAATACGTTGTAAGCAAAAAGTGATGGTTTAAGATGTATCCTATGAAGCAACCGACCATAGATTATACTTTACAGTTTGAGTAAAGTCTAAATGAAGAGTCTTAATTCGGTTAATATATTTTCCTTTAAGCTTCTAGTCATGGATATATCTAGCTATAGCTATGGATATAATATATCCTACTAATAAAGGAAGTTATAAGAAAATAGCTAGTTTAAGTACATCAGTCCTATTAAAAGGTTGCTATATATCCTGGAAAAGTGCACAAGAAATATTGTGTATAAAAAGACACAAAAAAGTGCTACTTTGAACCCCTGTGAATAACTGCGTTATTACGATTAAACATATGTATCAATAAGTACAGCTTATTTGTATACAGATAAAAATATTATAAAATATTAATTAAATAACTGAATTTCTTAAATTAATTAAATGTAATAAAAATGTAAAGATTTCTTTAGTGTATTTAATGCTTACCTCACCTTTCACACCGTGTATTGAATAACCTATAACAGAAGTTGGCAATAATACATTTGACACCCACCATTTATTAATCTAATCTTTTGTTCCAAAGGAATATTTTGTTTATGGATAGTGATATGTATTCACATGTCGTAAAGAAAACCTGGAAATCTTTCTAACATTATTCCATCAGATATGCAAGTAGAAACCTAGTATTCACCTACCGTTATCCGATTTTTTTTTGTAAAGTGTCAGCCAGACTGGCAGTATGGGTGCGCTGCTCCACTTTTTCAACTGAACCGCAATTAGGTGTGGAGTCTGACTTCCTCAGTACACACATGCCATAGGTACCCTTTTATAGGGTAGGCAACCATTCATACAAGGAAAGAAAAAAGATAGGAGAGAGCGAAAGAGAAAGTACATCCATGCCCGAACCAGGATTCGAACCCAAACTACCCTATCAGCAGTCAGGCATGCTGAACACTATACAGAGTAGATGGTACCGTTATTCGATGGTATTAAGTATTAAATCTGGAGCTTTTCACATTAAAAATCCCTGTCCTACGACTAAGCTACATCCCGAATTCTTTTCCTTGGGATATCTTAAAAAAAAAAAAAAAAAAAAAAAAAAAAAAAAAACATCTTACAATATTTTTAGAAGGACTTTATTTTAAGGATGATTCAACAAAACATTTATGAGACACGCTTCAATTATTGCGTGTCCAGAAATATGACTAAAACAGCATTTTTATGGAATATTTTGCCTTATTGTAAATCCAGAACATTTTTTTAAATGCAAAAATTCAACAAATATTTAGTGAAAATTCTACTTAGAGAGGGGTTACTTGATTAAAAAAATCCTCTTATCTTCTTCCATCCTTGGAATCTAAATTTCAAATCCAAGAAATAGGAGAGGAAATTTATTCTTACTCTTAATGGCCATGAAAAAAACATCGCAAGCGCACCATTTATGAGCGTGCGTGCCAAAATAATTCGTTTCCTTTTCATAAAAATTAGCGCATTAATTTTCAATGCAACTTTTTAATGGGAGAAAGTGTGTAAAGGCCAGTGGGGAAAAAAAGTCAGTGAGAGGCGCGGAGATACCGCTGATCACAGAGAGAAGGTCGCTTATAGGGCGGGGTCGGAAAGACGGATAAATAGTCCCTGGTTACTCTACTCCATCACTTTCTTTTTCATAGGGAGTGACCTACTTTTCACGCTGGTCACATGCCCTTCGTTATCGTACTGGTCATCGCTTTATCCACTCGTCCTGGTTCCATCCGATCTTGTTAATCTGGTGGAGTCCTTAAGAGCACTCGAAAAATTTGCTTTAATTTGCATGACGATAAAAGGAAGAGGTTAATAGCGGCATTTAATTACCGCTTGATAACTGCTCGGAGCACTGAAGGGAGACTTACATCGTGTTCTAATGAAAGAATAAAGTAGTGCTGAGCATTTTATTACTTTGAACAGTGATTTTCGAGCATGAGCTAATGTACTCGAATGATGTTTGGGGATTACTGCTCTTTAGTATCTAAAAACTGCAAGCTTAGATCTAAAATTAACATTTTCTCAGGATTCAGGATTTTGTTTAATTTAATAATATATAAAGCAACTATTTATGTGTATTGTTTATTAATGTATCTTGAGATATATACGTCTTCAGTATTTATATATATTAGGTTGGGGAAAAAGAAATCCATTATTTTTAAGTGAACTTCATGTAACTTCTTTTGGATTCACTTTGTAAAAAGGTTTAAAACAGCTTTCATGTAGATTTTTAGGTCTTGCGCGTTACGACTGCTGACATGCGGTTAACTTCGATCATTTTTGATATTTTATAGACATTTTCGACGATGCTGTATCCACAGGCGAGGTGCATGTCTAACATCAAAAATACCCGAACGGAATCGACGAAACAAAAATTGTACGTCACTGGTTGTTACAGTCTTATATAGAATGATAAACACCTTTCACAATTTTAGCCACCCGGCTATCTTTTTCGCCGTTACAAGAGAAAAACGAAAATGTATCGAATTTTCTGTTTGTTGTATTCCATTTTTAAAACCTTGTACTCGTAACTGAATTAATCAAACAAAAAACCGCAAGAGGATATTTTGGTGTCAAATGTCACCTTTCCAATGAGCACAAATCTGAAATTGTTTGATAGATACCTCACGAGGTATCGATCACTACAGACGTCTACTGAAAAAATAATGGATTACTTTTTCCCCAAACTAATATATAAATCACATGAGTTATACATTTTTAAGTATGTCTTTCTTATATATATGTGGTTTCGTGTGCTCTTTTACCGAAAAAAAAAGATGATAGTTTGTCTATATGAATTTTATAATTTCATTTCAATTACTTTTATTTACTACATAATATTTTGTTATGAAGCAAATAACTACTTAATAAAATATTATGCAGTAAATATTCGAACTACGTAATATTTTATTGTTTACAATTTAGGCTAAAAACTTGCTTCATGACTTGTAACAAAATAATGTGTGATACTGATAACCTTTTTGACCAAATCAATAAAACTGAAACACTAATTTTATGAAAGGAGGATCTGTGAATTGGACCTTCAGAGAAAATGTTCGAATTTTGATAAATACCATGCTTTTAGAATTATATTGAAAATCTATATCAACTGCACAATACGGATCATAATTATAATTTAATAATAACCAGTTTATGAGACACATCTTGGTATATTGGATAATAAAATTGAATTGAACACTTACAAAATAGCTTATGTATTCCTCAGTTTAATTTAATTTATAAAAAAAAACACCTTTATATATACATATTACACCCATTAAATAGTTTTATTTCAAAATAAGATTTAAACAAAAATAAACATATCCAGACTTTGAAACAAACTTGTCATAATTAAGCTTCTCCGAATGTACAAAATATTCTTGAAACTTTAGAAATTTATCAATTTTTCAGAAGAGTTCAGTATTAAATTTGCACAAGTCAAGAGAAGAGAGAAATGTTTAAAATGAAAAAAAAAACTTTTTTTGAAAATTATGATATTAATATATAAGGTGCAAAAAAATGTACATATTTAGTGTGTGAGCCCTCCATAAGATTTTGACAAGTTACATTTCTCTGAAGTCATTCAAAAATGCCTTTTTTATAACATAACAGTTTCTGTATTTAATAAGTCAGTCTTACATTTAAAATTAAAAGTTCAGTATGAAATGCTTGCTGTAGGATATTTCAAGCTTATTTTAATAAACAGGAATATTGGAAATTGCATTAAAGTTTTAATATTGAATTATTTTTTATAAACTCTATTAAAAAAATCACAGATTATCTAAATTTACTTTTAAAGGAATAAATTGTAGTTTAATCTTAATGATTGAAGAAGTATTTTCTGCACTCTTTTCTTTTTTTCCAAATCATTTAGGTCGAATCATAAAAAAAAAAAAAAAAAAAAAAAAAAAAAACGGAAAAAAAATAAATAAATAAATAAAAATATTTACACTTAAAAAGTCATAAAAAAAAAATTTTAGTTATTTTTTCCCTTTCAATCAGGGCTTAAATGTGGTTTTTTCCTAAAAAAAAAACCTGATATAAAAAGGGTGAGAGTAGGAATTATATAAATTAAAAAAACTACAAATACAAATATTCATAGTTTTCCCTCCACATTTATCTCATTAGAATTTTCTGGACAGAGTAAAATGTTCGAAAAAATAAGAGACGTAATTAGTTTTCTTTCCTTGGATGTGTGATGCATACATGAAGCTGCTTCAAACAAAAAAAAATTCTCATCAGGAAATCCATTTGTTGAAAAATAATACATAATGAAACGGAAATCTCTCTGAAATTATATAATGTTTGCAATATAAAAGATAAAAATTAGCAAATAGGATACTGTATTTTTCTTATGAAATGAAAGTAACATTTTAGACTTGCCTTAAATTGTTTTTTGACATAACTATGCTTAAATTAAGTTTTTGCTATAAAAAGTCTGGTATTTAGAATCAACCGTTCGATTATTTTGAAATGGTATTATTAATTCCCCAATTTATAAAAAAAATGAGTAACATATGCTGATTTTAATGAAAGTATAA
>JAPDSC010162384.1:360353-374004 GCA_026290005.1 Latrodectus geometricus | reverse complement strand
TATTTTTGGATAATTTGGAATTCATGTTTTATTTTTTATGATATTTCTAGTTATACTGATTTGTGAAACATTATAATAATGAAATGAGTGTGATGTTCCCTATTTAAGTCCTATACTGTTTATTTATAGTATAGGACATAATAAGTACTGATACATAATTTGCAATATCTCTCTAAATACCACAATATATTGTGGTGCAATATTTGTACTCTTTCTTCATCTGACAGCTTGCTCTACACTTGAATTTATGACTTTTAAATACGGCATCTTTTCTAAATAAATCTACGTAAATCTGTAGCCGTAAGGCTGCGAAATACCTTACGGCTACAGATTGACATAGGAGAAAAATTTAAATATATATATATATATATATATATATATATATATATATAATGAATAAGTATTTTTACAAGTTATTTCATGATATATATTATATCAATAAAATGGAGTTAATGATAAAGTGAACAAAGGGTATTTAATTGTAAAGGTCTCATATCGAATTTTTTATTTGTATGAAATGAAAATGTTCTGAAAATAATTTCACTGTGCTAACGTTAAATAAATTATTAAGGAAAATTTTAATGTTTTCTTAAAATAAAAACTTCAAATATATTATCATAAAAAAATTTTACCAAGAAGCAAAACTAACAATATTATGCACATTGATGTATATCAAATTAAAGGAAATGTTTTAATAAGTATAATTATTTTTCATAGTTGATACTTTTAAATGGATTAATAAAAACAGCCATTTTTTACATACATTATTTAATATTTTAAATTGAAACTTTTCTCATTTAAAACGGAATAAATTTTATTTATTGATTTATATATATCTATAATATATTTTTTCTTCCAAATACATGTTTCAAAAATTATATTTTTTATGCATTTGTATATATTTTTAAAGTTTTTAGAAAACATATGTTTATTAATTTATTAAAAGCTTAAAAAATATATACAACTGCTTAATACGTACAAATGCCTATAGTGCTATATTTTTAATTTATGCTAATATTTTAAGATGTAAATGTATTTCATTAAATTGTGTACATGATTAGTCCGTATCGCTAAGGAAATTGATTAAATAAATTGAATAAAAAACTATTAGATTATTAAAAAAGAAATTTATTTTATAAAAAAAAATAAAATAAAATAAACAATAATAATAATAATTCTGTTTTATTCTTTTCAAGGAATATTCTTGATGCGTATGGTCAATTATTGTATTTTGACGTTTATAAGCTTAAGTGTTCTTACGATCAATTTAGTTTAAACAATGGATGTTTATCATTAGAATTTTTTGTTTCCAGCCAAAAGAAATATATTTTTTGTGAACAAATCCTGCTGAGCAATCTTTCAACTATATTCACATTTCTACATTTTAAAGCATCTGTCAGCCCTTATCTTCAAAATAACGGAGAGTACTTTATGCTAATCTCCCCATAGAATAAATATACATCTTGTTATTTTATGGAAGTGACTAAACGCAAAAATAACATTTTCTTCGAAATATAAAGGAACAGAAACACAAGAGGATGTATCTAACCCTACCACCCTCATCCTTTTTTATTGGAGAGGTCGTGGAAATTGGGGGAAATTGGCGAGCAACTTTGGCGCCTGTAGTGTGAATTTTGCGGCAAACCTTGGCGGTCCGGCGAAGAAGCAGTCCGTGTGCCGGAATTTCTCCCGAGTCGGTATTCTAATTGGATTACAAGGAGGCCGATCTCACTGTCAGCATGGCCGTTGCGTCGGATCGCAGGATTCGACACGTGTGGGATGTAAGAAGAGAGAGGACACCAGAGGCGTAGCGATGCATAACACTATGAGCACTATAACAAGGGTGGAGGGTGACTCTTAGATAAGGGAAGCGAGAGCAAGAGGGATCGTAATGTCAAGATGCCTGGGGGGCGGAGAGGACTCGTTGCTCCACAGAACACTTTCCTGGAGAATATTATACGACGGTATAACGCCCTACGTAAGTAAAGCCCTTTTCTTTCTTTTGTTCCAACTCGATGCTGACCTGGTCAGTATGCAGCGCTTCAGAAAGCAGGGGAGTCTATAGACACCCTCACTCCTTAGGCTGTGCTTTTCCTCCGCATCGGTGGGATGGAAAGCCCTTTTAGATTTCATGCGGTATAACTGTAGACACATCAGTGAAATAGTACTGATTACTTAAATATAGCCTATGGCAGGTTTCTTTGAGGTATCTTCCTGATTTAGAATCATTAAAGAAGTTTGAAATTTCTATAAAAAACAGAAAAAGCGAGTGGTTATATAGTTCACAGACTAACATATAAATGAACATTATTTAGAATTTAACATACTTAAATTTATATCATGAAATATTGACTTGATAACATTTTTTAGAATTATTTTATTTTTGTATTTGAGAAAAGTGAAAGCAATGGCAGGTTTCTTTGAGGTATCTTCCTGATTCAGAATCATTAAAAAAGTTTAAAATTTCCGTATAAAACAGAAAAGTGAATGGTTATATAGTTCACAGACAAACATATGAATGAATATTATTTAGATTTTAACATACTCAATATCATTAAATATTGACTTGATAACGTTTTTTAGAAAAATATTTTTTGTGATTGAGAAAAGTGAAAGATTTTATTAAAGAGTTCATCTTTGAGCACTAACTATTTCAAATTTAAAATATATGGTTTGCATATAAAAATGTCATATCAAAACATGTTTTTAAAAAATTTGTTATGCGAATTGTTACTGACCATACCATCTAATTTTTTACATAACATTAATGCCAAGTATTTTCTCTTTAGTTCTACAGACTTAATTTCCCTTCTGTGTTCTGCATCAATAGAAACAGAGTTTTATAATATTGAATAAAGTTTTTCTTAACAGTGTCTGCCTGTGTGAGAGAGAAAGAGAATGGTAAAATCAGCAGTTCAATTCATGCGTTATTTTTTGGATTTAAATTGAATTCCATTTATTTTTATTACGGCATAGGGTGACTTTTTACTTAACTTTGAATAAGTTATACAAATATAGCCTCTTTAAGTTTGAGATGGATAAACTCTGAAAATTTATATTGCTTTATATAAACAAATCACTCCCAACTGATTTACTAAAATATATTTGTTCTAATAATAATATATTTAATCACACAATAAGAATAAAAATCTTTGGTCATTTTTAAGAAACGACACAAAAATAAAAAATATTATTCATTGTGAATTTAAAGTGAATTTCACAACTGGTAATACTTTAATTGAAATTCATATACTTAGAATGAAATGAAAACTCAAAACTTGAAATACTGTTTGCGAAATATATTTTGAATAGATTCATGTTTAAAATTTTCTCCTTAGTTTCTTTAAGTTTAATGATGGAAAGAGAATATTTTGCTATTTTAAACTTTTATTTTACATTAAGTAAAAATGTCAATAAACAATTGACATTTTTTAAATAATTATAAAAATTTTTATTTTACAAAAAAATTGTAATTTAATTAAAATTCCAAAATAATATCATTTTACCTGCTATTATCCTTGTAAAAACTAGAAAAAGTTTTATCTTAAGTATTATCTTACTTTATTATTTATCACTTCAGATTTGAATAAATTTTATTATAGACTTATCGGCATAGGAATAGGCTTTAAATTTGGTTGTGAATGGCATTTTTAAACGTTTATCTGTATCTTTACTACTTTTGAACTCAGTTCTCTTGCGTTAGCTCTGTTTTACCCATAACTTGAAAGCATTATTTTTTAAGATTTAGGCATGTATCATAATTTTATTTTAAAAATAAAAAAAAGTCACAACGAATAAATAAGAAAATTGAAATTCTATATGAATTCTTATATCTAACTATAATATTAGCACCTGTCCATTTGTTTATATTTTCTTTGGTATTTTTTAATTTAGCACATCTATTTTGATTACTTTTAATTTGACTGAAGTTCTAAAACAGGATAATATGTAGGAAAATTGAAATTTTGTGCAATTATTTATAAAATAATCGACTGAAAGATTCTACTATTACATTGCAAATTATGATATGATGAGGAGCATATTAGTTCATTGATTAATTTTTAAGCGTTTTAGTTGATTGAGAATTTGCGACAATTAGCTTTAGAAGCTATTTTATGTTTAACATTTCATACATCATTGATATAAGAAATAATTATGTTAAACATCATGTGTGTGTGTGATTATGGTGAATCATTATATTAAACATAATTGATCATTCTGTTAAACATAATGATTTTTAACATAATGATTTCTTATATCAATTATTAAAATATTTTTCACAATCAAACACTTGTTTTCTACAAACTTACATTATCTTCATATTATTTTATTAAAATATTACATTTTATTCAATTTTTTAAAAATATTAAATTCAAATTTGTTGATGAGAAAATTAAATATTAAAAGTAGCAACGTTGTTGGATTTATTTAATAATTAATAAGAATTACCGATATAGGCGATTAATTGAGTTTTGCATTTAAATTTGAAATCTATTTCAGAAATGGTAAATGAAATTTGAATGAATTAAACTTGTGAAATATTTTTATTGGATGTCTTTTTGAGTTTTAATAATTATTTATTATTTATCATCATTTACAACTTTAATTATCATCATTTGATATTGATTTATTATCATTTGCAACAAAATAAATCATTATTCTCTGTCAATACAAGTTTTGCAAATGTAGTTTTGAGAACATTTAGCACTGTATCACCTTTTACAAAATAATCTGCTACAAATTTTACTGCCTTCAGATGTGGAATAAATATATTTCAAGAAAAATATGATTAATACGAAAAAAACGTTTTTTATAATTTGTTTTATTCTATTAATGTATTGCTAATGTTGCTCATAAAAGATTATCTTTTGTTTTTGCTTTTTAATAAATTAGCTGCTCAAAATAATGCTAAAAATTAAAATTTTGAAATAAATTTTATAAATAGAAAAATGATATATGAGGAAGAAAAATATCATCAAATATTTACGTTATTAAATAAGTATAATTGAATTTTATCACAAAATAAAAGTACATTTTCCAAAGAGTTTACTTTTTTAAATTACATATCTATTGAAAAATGCTTTTTGTTTAAATAATATAAAAGATTTTACCTAAACAAATTGTGATGTAAGCTTGATTTGAGAATGTCTATCATTTATGGATTAATTTTTAATGATACAAAAATGTAATTGTTAGCTTCAAATTTAAAGACATATTTTGCTTACTAAGAAAGTAAATTACCATTTCACATAAATACATATTTCTATATAAAACTTCTTAAATGAAATAATATCCTACAGCAATAAAAGTTTAAATTTTTAACAATTTTTGAAGCTATTTTTGGTTTAATCATATTAAGTGACAACAAAATTATTTGTATTTTGATATCTTATAAAATAAAAAAAAGAATTTTTAAATGGATCAAATCGTATTTCTTATACTTTTTTTTAAGTTTTTAATGCAACAAATTAAATTATGTTTTAATTTTATTATGATTTCATGCAAAATATTGATTGTTTATTGCTATAACCGAGGAATTCTTCCAAATTAAAAATACATTTTCATCCATTTAAAAAGTTAAATAGATGATTAGTAAGATTAATTTACATATATATATATATATTTTAAAATACTGTTTAATTATCTGTTTTTTAATCCATAAGACACATTTTAAATAAAAAAGTGGAACACAAATATTATATATATTTTTTATGTTTATCAATATATTTATAAGAAATTTAGGGAATTGGTGTTTACGCCATATGATTTTTAATCATGCATAAGCCAATAAGTGTAGAGTTACTAACTTCGATTATATTACAAAAGTACTTTTAGCAATATTGAAAATAATCACTAAATAATTATAATGATTTTAAAAAATTTAAGGGTACATTAAATACATTTATAATATCTAAACAAAAATGATTTTGTGTAAGAAGAAGTTCTTCACTTTTATTTGAGTGATTTTTAGTTTATACTTTAATTCTTCATTACTGTAGAAGCTAGGTAGGAATTATATATGCATATATGTATATAGACTTTGATATTAATTTAATTAAAGTTTATTATGAGTTTTTTAAATGTTAAATTTGATGATTCCTTTTATGGATAGATTATTTTTACTAACTCTTCATTTTACATAAAAATTTACAGTTATTGAATCAATAATATTAGTTAATGGTAACTGCAGATTATTTCAACTAAATATGCAGAATCATATTAGACATTGTGATTTATGTTCATTCCATGATTATTTGGCTTTCAAGCTGTAGAATTAAACAATAAATTGAATATAAGAAGTTGACGTATACCTTCTATTGAAAATTTATGTGATAAATATCATTGATCCAAAGATTAGATTTGATTGATCATTACTACCGTAAAACTTACAGTAGTGATTAAAATATTTTCTACATTATAGAATGTTTTAAATATCCTTCTTTTTTATACCATTAATGTATGATATTTAAAGAATAATATGGCAAGAAAAAGTTTGAAAATTCTCAAAAAAGGTATTATAAATTAATAAAAATTTAGTTATTTGTTTGTATTTACATTTTAAAATAAATTTGTTATTTAATAAGGATACATGGAACACAAGTTCAAACAGATTTATGATTTCTGGAATATTAGAGCATAGAATATACTTTTTTTTTATTTAAAAAACATGTTTGTAGTCCTTGTAATGAGAAAATTGAGCATAATGTGTTTCTCAATTTTTGATTTGTCTTTACGTGAACTTAAGATGAAATTCTGAGTAAAAATAATATACACGCAAATTGTTTCTACGAATAAATTGCGTGATACATTTTTTTGAAATTAATTTACAAAAAAAGAAATTCTCTCCTACAGTGATTGTTTTCAGAAAATGATTCTTTCTATAAACTATTATGCTATCTCTTTCGAAAGAATGGAAAATTAGTTATAAATCTGAGTTATAAGGCAGTCACACACAGAACTCTAATAAGAATTCCACTTTCTATTCGGTTTTGAAGAATGTTTGATATGTAATGGAAAATAAACTCCCTGGTTAGAAAAGTAGGAGCACGTAAAGAATATATGAACTCTAGGCATTCCTCCAATCTTTTAGGTTTCCTGATTTTCTATTTTTATTTGGAAAATTTCCAAGAAATTATCGAATGCAGCAAATAAACAATTTGTCGAAAGTTGTCGAAAATAATTTTAATGGAGTAATGCAATATGTTGTAAATAATCTTATAAATAATATAGAAAGCCAGATGCTACCATTAGCAATGTATATAAAAAATATGAATTCATGAAATAAATAGACATCTATGGAGAGTTAGTTACTCTAAATATTTTTTTTGCATTTTTGAATATTACGGCATTATAAATGTGTTTCATTTCGTAAAATCTTTATTTAATTAAAAATATGTAAAATTAGAAAAAAAAGGAAAATTTTTATAGTTTTGACATATGATTTCGGCTGTTTCAATTATGTATAGTTTTTTTTATTGTTGTTTATAATTACATGTTTATGCAAACAAAGAGTTTTTTGTTATTTGAAAATAAGTTTGCTTAATGAAAATGCAATTCAATTTGCTGTATGATTTACATTCAATGAAAGATAAAAATTATGAAATGTTCTTCAAGTTTATAATTAGTTTTTCCTGATTGCTGAAATTATTTATTAATTCAAGATAATTGTTATACCAATATTTAGTTGGAGTGGAAAATTGTTTACACCAAATATACACGACAATAAGTCAGCTTCATCTGTAATTTCTATTCCAGTTGAATTTATTCCAGAAAATTTCCAGCTTCAACTGCAATTTTTATTCTAAATTTAACTCACTCGATTTAAAATTTACTTGAAAAACACAATTTAATCAAAACCAGTTCGGATTCAAGCACACACTTTACTTATGAATTTCAGTTATATATTTTACAGCAGGAGAAAATTTTGAAAGTTACTGACCTCTACAATTGAAATAAAATATGAGAAGTTTAATTTATATTATTAATTTATTAGAATTTTTATGATTCTGATCTACAGAAAATGGATTTCATATTTTCAAATGATAAAATTTTAGATACTAGAAGTATTAGTTTTAAGGAAAATTATATATTAAATATATTTGCATACACTAGGCGAAGCAGTCCTTCTCGTATTGTTTTAACTTTACAGCATAAAATTCACAACCGAAATAGAACGTCTGTAATTATATATATACTTATTTCTAATTTAAAAATGAATATAAAAATATTGTTTTTTCGTTGTTGATCAATAATAATGCACTATTGAAGTCTCTTTATATAAAGCTTTGATTTTAATTTAATTTCGTTTAAATAATAGCTTTGATTTATTATGAAATGATTTTATGAAATACTGCGTCTATACATATGAAATCAATGAATTATGTATTAAATTGAGTAAGTTAAATTTGCAAACCACGAGAGATGAAATTAATTAAAAATAGAAAAATGATTATTTAATGTGCTTCAGTAAGATTTATAGCAATGAAAACGATGTTCTCAATATGTGTTCAAATATTAGTAGGTTTAAAATTCAATTGCAACATATAATTACATTCCTTTTGTAAAACATAATTATTGCTAAATAACTATTTGTTATATAACTAAGAGTAACATTTCTCTAATTTTCACGAAAATATATTTATTGATAAATAAAACTATTTCTAAAAGCAATTTTTGCTAGTTGAAATTATTAAATAAATCTTAATAAGAACTTACTAATTTACTTATTTTCAAATGTGCTTACACTTTTAAAATGTACTATAAATTGGTACTGTTAGGTGCATATAATACCGTTTCTTGGTATGATGAATCAAAGAACTTTTTGATTCAATGCTTCATTTGCGCACCAGAATATTTTCCTGTCTCCATAATTCTATTCATAGTTTTAAAAATTTGATATGAAAGTTATATTATTTATGGATATTTAGCATACAAAATATTTTTTTAGTTAGACTTATAAATTATATATTGATGAATAAAGGAAGAATTGAACATGTTATCTCTTCGAATTCTTTAGTTCTGAAAGATATTACGTTTTAGTTGATTTACTGTCAATAATTATTATATGAGTTTTTAATGCACAAGATTAGTACAAGCAACGTAACGTATTTTGTTAATGAATATCTTGATTTCAAAGTTATGGTTTCGACAATTTTGAATTTAAGATAAATGGAAAGAAGTAAGAAATATAATGAAATACTTTCAGCACAATTTTATTAAAATGTATAGAACTTTTCAAATCACTGTTAGAAATGTTTTGTTTTATTTGAGGATATCAAAATACTCGCTCTAATATTAAAAGAATTATGATAAGTATGTCAAATTGGGAATTATTATTCGGTGAATATTAATAATGAATTAAATGCAAAATTGGATTCTGAAATAAAAATCCTTTATGTAAAGGTGAATTATTGAAGGGATTAAAAATATCTTACTACTTAAAGAAGGAATTATTTATTGCATAAGAAGTTAATTTCTCGTGCATTCTTAAATAATTCCTAAATAGATATTCTTTTGATTTTAATTTCTCAGAGATACGTTGTTTTATCTTGAATGATCTATAAAACTTTAGTTTGAATACCGCAATTTATAAAATAACCCCTACTTACTAAGTATCTTTTTCTTTTAATCTCTCTTGTAAAAAATATTTTATTTTTAACTGAGCCTAATTTTAAAAATAAAGAAAATTAAATTTGCACATTTAATTATCATCCCTTAAAAGTAGTTCAAAAGTGAGATTTATCACATTTTGTAAAACATTGTTATCCAGATATTTTTTTAAACATAATATAGAATAATTACAAATATTATTCTTTAAATAAAGTTGAATTATGAAATAGAAATTCATCAAATCAACCGAGAAGTAATTAAATCCCTCATTAGTATTCTATAATATGATTATAATGAACAAACCATTCTACATTGTATTTCAGCACATTTCTTCGCTGAATAATTTCGCATGTTTTTGGCTTTAAAGCAAATTCCATTACTGGAGAAAATATACGATGAAATTAGTTTTGCAAAAATTTAGAAATCAAATGATAAAATATTGAACTAAAAGTTAAGCATGAAATTAATTTTATGCACCGCTCTAATATAGAAATCAGTATTTTCAATAACTTTTGGTTAAAAAAGATCTAGATTTACTTTTCAGAATCAGAAACTTTAAGTGGATTATCGTCTCTCGCAGTGACTTTAAAAATCTCTTCGTCTTCCATAAGTTACTGATTAATTTATCGACTAAGCTTCTGAGATAAAAAGTAAGACAGTAATAATCTCGATCTTGAAAGAAGGGAAGTCTAAGAGGAAAAGCACGACTCAAATTCTATGATAAGCTCAGTTGGCTTATTGATTCTGGAAGGGGATTCCCTAAGTGTATGGACACTTGGATTGCCAGATCACGTTTTATGTAGGATGTCCGTCTATCAAGTTGAAATCCGCGAGATCGCTTTCGATCGCAGTTTGCTTTCCAAATACTCTTACTTCACACACTTATGGACCGATCAGACGGCAATTGGTAGTCTTATTCTCTTCCTGTCCGATGCCAGTCAGCACGTTTTTTGGACTCAATACTTTCTGAATTTTTATTTTTCGAAATATTTTGCATAAGCGAAACTTTAAGAATCTGTAGAAAATTTTTCACCCTTTCTTTACTGTCACTGGAATTCTGTTACCTGATATTCACAGAAACATAGCAGTTTTCGAATGGTATTACGAGCATTTTGACCCCAATTTCGAGTAAACGCAAAAGGATATTCAATTTTTTAAAATTACAAATATGTTATTTGTATTATTAAATATAATTAATTACTTTTAATTTGCTTATGGAAATGGTTAATTAATCTTTAATTAAAATTTACTTTAAAAAAAAGGGTTTCATGGTCAATTGAGAAATATTGATTTATATATTGTATCAATAAGGAATTAATTAATTTAATTATTAAAATTAATGATGCTAAATCATTATTTAACTACGCAAAATCAAATGTGAAGTTTAATTTATCAATTTCCTAAATGATTTGGTAAAATCATTTCACAAGTTTAAAATGTTGGGTTGTTCGGAAAGCTCGTGCCGATATTTTAGGACAATTAAAACGCAGCTCATTGAAATGTTGATTCACATTTATTAAATTATATAGGTACCATTCTGCTACACAATCTTTCTCCATCTTTCGAGTAGCTTAAGAATTTCGTCCTTCCAGAACCTCTCAGATTTCTCGGCAAAAAATTTGTCTAAATGGGTTTTGATCTCAATCAAAGAGTCGAAATTTTTCCCATTAAGATAAATCCTTCACCCAGCATCCTCGCCATATCTTATTTGCTGCTTGTTGGCATTCTTGCCCTTTTGGAAAAAGAAAAGCCTTAAATGCCAATAACGCACTTTATTTGCCACCATATTCTAAGGCGTACAAAACTGATAAAAATTAACGAATCGTAACCAAATTTTTTTCCAAATATGGCTGAAGCTATATTTTTTAGAATATGTTCACATGTCATTTATTTTCAATAATTGTGATATATTCACTCAGGTCTCTCGCGCTACCTAACAAAAATCGACACGAACTTTCCAGACAACCCAATAGAAAACCAAATCTAAATTAAAACTAACTTTTGGCAATATTGCTAGCGTAAAAATTTAGTAAAATACTTTGTTGCATATTTTCAGTTTCTAATATCTATCTCTTGGAATAAAATTGCATTTTCCTTGAAGATGCCTTCATACCAAATATTTTTTTTAGAGACAAAGCAATTGAATAAAGGTTCTCTTTACATTTAGGTTCGCGAAGAATGCTTTTTAAATGATACATTTATGCGGTATACTCTCTATTTATATTTCTATCTAACCCACACAAATTTAGTGTGCAAAAGCACACTAAATTTGTGTGGGTGTGGTTTACATTTTAATATTAGTATTTTAAAGAAAAGGAATGTAAAATTTAATAGGATGCATCAAAAATATTTTGGATTCATATGAGATTTTTTGCAGTTTCCATTATTTTCTTCTTTAGCACAATCTGAGTGCATTTTCTTTTTAAATTAAAAATTTTTACTTTATCTTTTATGAATATGAGCATGAATTGAAATAATTTTATTAACTTAACAAATTTCTACCAGGGGAAATAATTTTCTGGTAAAAAAACATTTTCTCAAAACAAACAAATAACATTGCATTTCATCTAATTCCAAGCATTTACTTTAATTTTATGAAATCACTATAATAAATATACAAATATATATTAATAATATTCTAAATACTTTCGAAAAGATTACTGAGTATTTTAAGCCCAAAGGTTTTTTTATGTGTATAAAAGGATGCAAAATTTAAATCAAAATTCTGCACATCTAGATAAACAAACATTATGCATACTATATTTAAGTAAATCATCACACTTTCATGTTACAACTCGCTTTTTTAAAAGTTGAAGGCATAATGTAATCTAATAAATATCATGAGTGAGTATAGCTTTTACAACCAGATCATTCTCCCGCAATAAAAGAAACTTACAGAAAGATACTGAAAAAAAGCAAATGTATTAAAAGCAGGGAAATGGGAGGCAGAAGATCTCAGAAGCAGTAAAAAACCGGAAAATGTTCGATGAAGCATTCAGTTTTTTCTTGAAATCCGTGTTACGAAATGACTCTCCCCACTCTTATCAATGCCCAACTCTCTTTTTTTTATTGTGTTAGAGGTTACTATTGTAATGGCCACGAGAATCCTTCTTCTTAAGATTGTGGTGATGTGTCCACCGAAACGACCATTTCTAAAGCTGCAAACATTACTAGCTTCTAGAACTACAGAGCCCCCCTTGTCAGCATTATACACAATTTAGATTTCCTATGTTTCAAATGTACAGTTTTAGAACATAAATAATCTAAAAACAGTTAAATAAGTTATTGACCACAAATTAATTTGTGTCTATATACTATATAATCAATTTGTATCTACTTGAGCAACAAATCAGTTTGTTTGTATATGTGGAATAACTCACAATTTGAATTAACTTTCACAATTCACAACTAGACTTATATATAACATCGTATAATATTAATTATAATTTTTAAATAGTATATTACAATTTGACTTTATATAAATTATAGAAGCAATTTCGAATTCTACGTATAGTGATAAATTTTACGCATCAACATTTTAATCTAGTTGGCCTCTTAATATGTAATGTTTTCATGGCTTTTTTTAATACTAAATTCATTTTTAATCATAAAAAACATAATTTGAATAACTGATAGATTTTTTTAGATTATTTCTTTTTTAGTAAGGCAAAATATTTAGTATCAATGCTATGAAATTCTACTGTACTCTTTGTTGAATTTAATTCATCAAAACATACTTGTTCATTGCAATTGTATTTTATAATTTTTGAAATAAATATAGATTTATAT
Organism: Latrodectus geometricus; assembly: GCA_026290005.1. Taxonomy (NCBI): domain Eukaryota; kingdom Metazoa; phylum Arthropoda; class Arachnida; order Araneae; family Theridiidae; genus Latrodectus; species Latrodectus geometricus. The sequence goes on along the minus strand of JAPDSC010162384.1, from coordinate 360,606 downwards.
CCTATTTACATCAAATAGTAAAGTTCTGTATAACTTAATGTAATGAAGACAAATTCTAAAAATTCCTTTAAAAATTCACAGAATAATTAAATATATTTTCAATATAATTACAGAATTAATGAATAATTATAGAACATTCTAATTTAAGATTCAACTCTTTATCATTTTTTCTATGAATTGATAATCTGGAAGTTTCTCACTTAATGTCATTTTTGCGAGATTAAGTTTGGAGTTAATGATAAGATCATTTTCA
>JAPDSC010162384.1:324675-345353 GCA_026290005.1 Latrodectus geometricus | reverse complement strand
TAATGAATTTTATAATTTTATTGTATAAAAAAATAAATTTAAAAAAAATTTAAGAAATATGTGAGTATACATTTTCACTTTGTTTGAATTCTCTCTTTTTATCGGAAAAATTAGATATTCTCTTTTTAGTTCATTTTATTTATTTACATCTAAATGTTTTTTTTTCTTTCATGAGAAGTTATTTTTAATCACGATCACAGTTATGCCATTACATATTCATTTGTATTTGAGCAATTGAAGAATTTTGTATTTAAACTAGTAAGAATTTTTTTTTAAAAAATTCATATATAAAACTTGTGAAGAGTATTTTTCCAGACACATTTATATGTAATCCAAATTTTATTGCATCAATTCGAAAAGACATAAAATAAAAAAAATATTTTTTAACTCAAAAATTATGAAATAAAGCGAGAAAAAGATGGAAAAATTTTTAATGTTTATTTTTTTAGGTTTGATTTTGAAACAAATTTTGTTTTAAAATGATGCAAGTTTTATTATTGAAAAATAATCAATATAAATTTGCTCAAATGTCTATTAGGATTTAATTTTTCATATGTTGGAGAATGACAATTTCTAATTAAGAAATGTGAATAAAACAAAGATTTTATTTTTGTTTCGTCAAAGTTTTGAAAAATGTTTCCAACTAATATTTGCAAATTTATAAATATTGACACTTTTTTTTTCTCAATTCTAAAAATTAATAATTTTTAAATAATCAAAACGGTTGATCCTTGAAACTTTCTATATAAATTTTAGGAACTCTATATCTTAAAATTCTCAAATAAATCCTAAATTAAAACATTTCTGTAACTAATTAAAAGATACTATCCAGTTTAACATCTCTTATATTAAAAAATGGTTCAATTAGTGCCTCATTGCAATAAAATGCACAACTCCTTACGAAAGTATGTATTTATTATCTATAGTTAGATTAATCAAGTAAGATTTTTGTATTTTTACGGAGAATTTTCTGTTTTTGAAACATACAAACTACAAAGAAACCCTTTTACTAGATCAATTACATTTATTTTTTAAAAACAAGTCAATTGCATTTAAATGATTGGAAGCTCTAGATATATATTTTAATATAATTTATTAATTTTAATTTTTCCAGTGATTTGAGTTTGATTTTTTTTAAAAAAATTAAATACGCTTTACAAATGTTAAAAAAAAAAAGGAAATCGTTTCATGTTGATATACCCATTCTACTTGACAAATATTTACTAATCATTTTAAAAATAATTTAAATTGCATAGTAACTAGTTAATAGTAAGAAGTAAAATTAACTTATTACTATTAACCAGTTTAAAATTTACTTGTTACTGTAATAGTAACAAGTAAAATTTACTTGTTACTGTAATATTGAAACAGCAGTAGGTAGAATGTGATTGAAGAAATGCCGCTTAACCAGCAACCAGAAAGAAGAATTTTTGAATGCATATATCGATCTACATTCCATGTTTCCCAGTGAAATACTCTGTAATGCTACGTGAACTATATAAAATTCATTGCTTGTCTAGACTGTGTACATTCTTCGTGAGGGAAGCAGATACTCTTCCTATGGATGCCTTATAAAATGCTAAAAACTAAGAAAAGGTATAGAACTTATTCTTTCAGTAATAAAATGGACTGCTCTTCTTATTTTTAGTTTTGATGAGATGCAATATTTCCACTGAATATCCATAATAAAAATTTATTTTCATAATATTATACTACACAATAAATCGTGTTGAGATATCATTCCACACTTAGTTTAACATGACCTGTTTTGTTGAATAAGAAAATTATATGTTGAGATCATTTTTTAAAAATAAACATTTTAAATAATTCCAAGAAATGATACTATAAGAAAATTATTACTTATTATTATGTTATAATGAATACATTAATATTAGCACTTTCGTATAATAATAATAATAATTATATGATTGCTTGGATTCAATTTTTTTTCTGTCCAAAAAATATCTATTTCTCAGTTTCATTTATAAAAATGGATTTTAAAGGCATAAATTTACAATATATCTATTTATACTAATTTTTCTAAACTTTAATGGAAAGAAATTAAGTAGAAATTTTCGAATATCGTTTTGTTATTCCTGATTAATAAATTTTACAAACCATTAATAAAAAATTGAAGTATACATGATTATGACCAATTATAAATGTGAGGCAATTCGAGAATAATACTTAACACATTGCTTTAAATGTTAAAATGGCAAAGTAATTAGATTTTTGTGGCCAGTTCCTATGAATGGAACCTCATACATTGAAGTAGATTTAATTCAAGCCCTATAATTAATTCAACTGGGATTTTCATTTTTAAAGAGAACTCTGAATGGCAACAAACATCAAGGTTGGAAAAGGAAATGGGAATCACCCAAGGTTGGAGCCAATTTCAAGAATCCTTATGTGTTGTAAATCACGATTTTGTCATTCAGTTGACAGTTAAACTCACATAAGTCACGTTTATTTTGACTTAAAATGATCACCTATGATAAAACAGTTGAATCTTCAGTAAAAATAGATGGACTTAACGTCAAGCAGCATTAAAATATTCAATAAAACTTAAAATAAAATATTTCAGAACAATAAAACATTAAAAAACTAACACAATAAAATATTTTATTGAGAATACAATATTGTTTCATTCTCTTCAAATTTTTTATTACTGTAAATGCTCTATTAAATTGTATATATATACTTCATCTTTTATTTAGACATGGATTTAATTTTAAATTAAAAAAATGTTTTCATCAAACAAATTATATTATAATGACTTTTTTAAAATATCACAATTTCTAGAATGCAGTAAGCGATTTTAATAAATTGAAATTAAAAATAAGAAAAAAAATATTCTTGGCGAAACGTGAGAGAGAAACTCTTAAGTCAAACATTTGCTTCTTGTTTGTCAAAAACTACAAAAAAGTTTATTAATTCATTTGAAAAGACTTCATGAAAATGCGAAAAAAAAAATGTTTCTCTTATTATCAGAAAAAGTATTTATCTTATATTTTACGCTTGGTTAAATAATTTTAAAGACAAATATTTAAAAGTTATTTCTAAAAAATTGCTCCTTAAATCAAAATAAACTATTTTAAATCAATGTGGCATATTTAAAAAGTGCTTCGAATAAATAAAAGACTTATTTGCAACTTAAGTAATTGCTTTCAGCAAAATTTGAAATTTCGTCTGCATTGAAATTAAAGTATTTCCTTCCTTTTCAAGTGCACTCCAAAGAAAATGGAGTTTCTTACTTCCGTAAAACATTTTACTCTTTTATGTTTAAAAATAGAACTCGTCATTAATTTTCGCTTTGTTTCCTATGATGGAGATTGTTCAAGAAATGATAAAAAGTGTATAAACTGATCTCATCATTCGAATGCATCATTTAAGCAATCGATAAATAGCGTATTCTTTGTCTGGATCTCTTTCAAGCACCAAAAATGCATTTTCCGCTTCTTTGAGCATCGTTTTTTTAATTTGAAATCATTAAGCTCTCAATAGATAGTTTCGGTTGTTTTATTCCGGTATTGAATGCTGTGTCATCCGTCATGTACAAGAATTCTGAGTTCACACAAGACCATTAGTCTCACTTTACTATTTTAATCGTTTGTGGTATCTTGGGAGAATTATAGGAGAAATAAACAGGTTTGTGTGTGGGAAAAAGTTTTTAATAAGGTATATGATAGTAAAGGAAAATCTTGTAAAAATGTTAATATTGAGTTTAATTTTTCTTATGTTGAAATCATATGTCTTATACAAATTAAATTAATATCGCTTATTTTACTATAAAAACGAAAACTAATTTGTCTGATGAAATAGCCTAGTGTCATTCTTTTTATTTAAAATCATATAATTTCTAACAATATTGTATGAAATTATAATTGTCATTATGAAAGACGCGTATGAGTTGTATAAAATTAATTTCCAGTTTGTTATAAGATTAATTCTAACAATTATTAATTGTTGTTGTTGCTTATCCCCCTGGTGCAAGAAAGCCAACACTAGGTCCAGAAGATCTGGCATTGGGTAGTATGCAGCTTCTTTTTTGGAGAGGAACAACAAGGGCAGAAGACTGCCTTGACCTCTGAACGCACATACCATAGGTACCCGTTTATAGAGAAGGCAACCATTCATACTCCATTCATTCAATTAAAGGACAAAGACAGAATAGAGAGAGTGTACATCCATGCCCGAACCGGGATTCGAACCCAGACCTCCCTATCCGCAATCAGGCATGCTAACCACTAGACAGAGTAGGCGGCACAATTATTAATTTAATTATTCAAATGAATGATTTGTCAGCATTTTAGTTAAAATTTAAGAATCTTTCATGATATCACTCTGATTATAGTAAAATTATTGAAAATATATTTATAATGATTAGTTAATGATTATAGCATAATTTATAAAAATATTTTAAACAAAATAATTATGACAATTAAATACTATCAAAAATTGTTGATTTAAAATTTTTTATCACTAATTATAGTGAACTTTTTCATTTTCAAACGATTATATAATTTTTCTAAGACTGCGAAATTTATAATTATTTTTTGAATGGCAACAGTGGTTTTGAATAGGTTTTTCATTTTATCAGAAAGAGATAGAGAAAACTGTGAATGTTTATGAGCAACATAACGTTTTAAGAAAATTGGACACCCAAGAAGGGCAGCACACTATAATATTATTATTTTCTATAACTACAAGAAACATGACGCATGATATATTTATTCATATTTCATTTCGAATGGCACGATATATATTTTGGGGATATACGTGTTTTGGTTATACGCTTTACGTACTTATCTAAATTGCATCTCGTAAGGCATTTCACCCCGCAGAAACAAAAGGGTTGTCAAAATACTGCACATGCATTCCTAAGATATAAAGAAATATTTATTAAGTTAAAAGGTTTTTCTCAAACGGAAAATTTTCTGTTTTACCAAAGAAAAAATTAATTTGGTATTCACATATAAATTCAATGGTTTGTTTTAAGTCATTGTTTATAATAAAAACTTAAAACAACATAAGAATTACCGCTTCTTTGATATAAATACCATAGTTTATTTATTTATAATTATATATATTTATATTTCTGATTTTATATGACAACTGACATTTGTCAGCACTTATGATAAAATATCTAATGTTTTTAAAATGAATGTCCTAAGCATTTAGAAATATCCTTTGACAATGTTTCCTTTTCAAATAACTAAAAAAAGCTATTCCGCGTTCCATGTCAAACCAAATAAAAAAATAATAAAAAAAGAAGACAGTAGATTGGTTTATCACAGTATGATCCTCATAAAAAAGGGATGAATCAACCAGAACCTGCGTTTAAATGTGTTTCCCCGAACTTCAGCAAACATCCCCAGACGCAGAGGGAGACGAATTGTTTAACTTTGTCCTTGAACTCTGACTATTCAGCCATAAGTTGTGGAAAGAGACACTTCAGAATTTAAAATAAACTTCAAAACTGCTCACTAATGTATAAGTTTCCTATAAAATTTCTATTATACTTTTAGATTCCTTCCATAAAGAATTAATACTGTCAAAACATTAGAAAATAGTAATGAATTTCATAATCATTTTGAAAAATAAAACTTTTTTAAGTGATTGCAGATGATCAAATGAAATAAAAGAGTTTTAAATTATTTATTTTTTAAATAAATAAAATATCTTATAAACTATTATAATATTTATAAGATATTATATTATGAATAAATAAAATAAAATATAACCATTTAGTAGTTTCAAGTTTTATTTAGAGTAAAACATTTGTTGTATAAACGTAGAGAAACAAAAAACTTTTTTTATAAGAGTAAAAAGGAATTTCATAGATATACTATGACTTCTAGAGAATTGATTTAGATAATTCTTTTCTTCTATTAACGAAATCTGTTCAAAGGTTAAGTATAAGAATCCTTATAACTTATAGTTGGATTATCGGATTATTGGAACTGATTCTTTTTTTTTGAGCATGAATGAATTCCACAAAATTCCACAAATCTCTTATCTATTGCAAAGCTTATAATTAAATAAAAGTAAATTATTGATAAAGATACATTTTGTTCAGTTGTAAAGAAAAAAAGCTATGTTTTTATTAGAGATGCGTGTGCATTTAATTTAGATATTACAATAATTAAAAATAAAAAAATAGAATTTTTTTAAACTAGTGCACACTTTTACTAAGCATTTACATTAAACGTTTATTTATGGAGGAAATAATATGTGTATTAAATACATATGTGAAATTTATTTCAAAAATCTATATTACGACAAAATACTTTTTTACGGAAGAAATTGAAATTTATTTAATGAAGTGATTGTTATAATTTTGTAATTCAATAATGGTATTTTGATATAGAATTATAATTGTAATTTTTTATAATTTCTTTAATAAAAATGAAATATATTAAAATTGTATGGTTAAATAGTTCAAACTAATAACTTAAAAAGAAAAAAATTAAGACAAAATAAGAGCTATTGTATTTCCTATTTCTTTTCAGTTTACACTTTTTGTTATATGTATGTTACGTCTCGTATTACTTACTGGTGACATGAATGTCCAAAATTTGTAACTTCTGTTCTCATATATCATCTAATTTTTGTAAATAAAAGAAAAAAAGATAAATGAAGCTTAGAATTTCTCTATAAGAGTAAGAGAGATGTCAATTTTCTCTTAGTCCTTGCATTATTTAGTAAAAGCGAAACCTGTTATCTGCTCAAAAAAGAAGTTAATTTTTTCTAAAAACTCTGATTTATTCATTGAAATAACATAATTTCTATATATATATAATTATATTATTCAACTTTCTTCCCTCTATCTATTATTTTTTAATTGGTAAGAAAAAGAATTTAGTGAACACAATACTTATATTGACAAATGAAACATTTACTTCTTTCTTGAGGTCAGTAACAATCAGAGATGCCAACAGATTAACTGAAATATTTGAAAATTTTAAATTTCCATTTGGAATTTGGGAAGTAAATGCTGTGGAAAATGAATACTAAATTTAATTAAGAAACGTCTTTTTATAGGTAAAATAACTTCCTGTGATTATTAGATAAATCTTGAAGTAAAAAGTTTTAACAAAAATAGACCGATGGAAAAATCAACTTTAAAAAAATAAATTTAAAGTATTTTTTTAAATTCTGTAATTATTGTTGCCATTTATGTCTCTTCAATCTTTATAAAATATTCGTATAACATTTTATTTATCTCTAGAAAACTTATTTAAGTAATTTTTAATTACAGGGATTGTTTTTTGAAAGTATAGTTTTAATTACAATGATCTGATAATTAAACAATACAAAATTACTTGAGTGAGTTGAATCATAGAATCGTTGAGATATTTATTAATCTACACATTTTAAAATGACATTTCAAAAATATCATTTTCATTACTGTAGGAGAGATAACTTTTTTGATAAGGTTTGTGTAATACATAATTCTTCATTCAATCTATATGAAACTTGAGAATTGAATTTTTTTTTTCAAAATTGTCACAGCAATGATGTCACTGGGACAAAGAAAGAAATGAAAGGCTTAATTCGGGAAATGATAAAGAATTCACCGTCTTTGTCAACTCTTTGCGTGCACTTGGATTATGATTTCGTTGATCCTGATGCAGCTGGTCGTTATTGAGACTAAAAATCAGTTCGGCCATTCTATTTTTGCACTTTCCCTAAACCACATAAAGTCCCGATAAGTTATGAATTACGTGACAAAATCTCTTTATCTGTAGCGTTTCCAACTATTTTCACAGCCTGAAAGTGAACGGAAAGCAGTATAACTATCCATCATACATGGTAAGAAACGGATAAAGTCACAGTCATTAAAGAAGCTACCTGGAATTGATCATGTGCCAATAAATTTCTGCAATGCGGTACCTTAGTTTCAGAGTTTTAATGCATGCAATATTTTAATATTGTATGAGGCTAATTAATTTCAATATTTCGTGTATGTATAATGTTAAGAATTATTAAAATTTTGTAATAAACTTGTTTGGGTAACTAATGTTTTATGAAACAATTGGAAAATTTTCACATGTCTATGTAATCATCCGCCCTTCTTGAAATGCAGTTTTTTTCTAGGAAATATTTGCCTTATCACTTAGATGCCCTAATAATGAAAATAGTATAATAAAAAAATCGTTTTTATTTGTAAAAGTGAAATTTCTTTCAATGAATATTTGTTTCACTTATTTATATCAACACTAAACAATGCCATGACTGCTTTGCTTGCGTTTGTGTCATATTCTCTTAAAAATAAGGGATTATATCCTCTATCTAGTTCAAGGCCATTATATTAACAGCACTGACGCTTTTAGATGAATCCTCTACCAGTGCCATGGTTCAGATAGAAAGATTTTATATCAGGTAATACGATCTTGCCAGCTGGCTTAGATTTTAAGTTTTACCACACTGCATCTAAATAAATTTTTATGATTGAATCAAGATAGGGATTAGTGCTAGTTAGTGTCAACTCAAATAGTCATTTGCATTTTAAATCAAGTAGAAAGATTTAATAGTCTTTTCATTTGCATTAGTTTAGCAAATATTTTAAAATAAACATTAATTCATTTGGGTGAAAAGCAACATCAACAATTCTTTTCAGGCGATGAAACTACAATAAAAAAAAACTCAATGAGTTTTCTGGGTAGTTTCTTGGCACAAAAAAATAACTTTAATATAATCTAAATTTTAATCTTGTTATAATTTTGTTTTTCTTAATTTACAATATTTTCCTGTCCGGTAAAATACATTTTGTTAAAAGAAAGTATTAAATATAACAAAAAAAGTGAATATTTAATAGTACAAAGATTACTTTTATATTAAACTACATTAATTAAAAAATTTAAACTGTATAGTATTGTTAGCTAATTTAAAAATATAAACAATATACCATGGACATTTAAATAGTTTATAATTTTTGAATTGATTACAGACTATTATGTTCACTAATCCCATGGTTATTAACTAATCAGAATCTAATGTAATTCCAAGAGAGTTTGGCATGCATTACTGTACAGATCTTTTCAGATGTAGATCTTATTATAGCATTAATGTGATTCAAATTACGAGGCTTATTTCTATATATACGGCTTAAGATATACTCAGGTTTTGGTATTTTTTCCGCTGCAAAAATATCATTCCATAACATTATATGAACAAAATAATAGACTCACTTCATTGAAAAGGATGATTGAAATTTGAACTATGATATGAAAAGTTCCATTCAATTGTCATGAAAGTATATATCAATGAAAAATATTTATGCTGATTTTTTAAGTTACAAGAGGTTAGCAAATTTTAATAATTTAAAGTTGAATTCGTTAAAGTCAACATGTCCAAAAATGTTTTTAAGGAAAATGAATTTTCAAACGTTTTTGTTATATACTCTAAATTCCCATTTTGCTCATGAAAGCTAATTTGACAGTAACTTTTACTTTATAATTAATTCCGCTTCATTAAAATTGCCATGCCTGATTGACTAGTATACCATGTAAACTGTTTAAATGAAGAATTCAGTTTTAAAACCCAATGTTTCATGAAAAGTTCAATCTTTTTAGTGGTATATTCCCTGAAGAAACGTGATAGAGTGAAAATAACTTTTATTTCATTATAATTTGAAATATCTTTATTTATTTTGAACAATGTTAGATACATTTTCCTTAAAAATTAATTTTAATTCGCTTATGTTTTACTAATTATTCAGAAAAATATTCTTTTTTCGAAAAACCCCTTTTAATTTAGTTTATTTTTTAATTCGAATTTAGTGTTAAGCAATCAGGCAAATTTGATAATTATAAAAATATAAAATACAGGGATATAATGTTTAAGAAATGAAATATCTTCAGCATCGAGAAAAACCTTTGAGGTTGATTTATACATTAACAATGGAAACATAATAAGAAGCAAACCAAACAGAATAACTAATTTTACATCCAGTTATTTTTATCACATTTATAAAGCGAAACAGAAGTCTACTTTTCCCTTCAAGTTAAGAAAAAGTGATAGCTTTTCATTCAAGATTTTATATTCAGTTTTTTAATGGGTGTTTTTTTTTTTTTGTTCCATTAACTTTAACTATAATAAATGCAGCTGTAAAATTAATCTGCTGTTCAGAATTTGTAAAGAATTCCAACGTGGGTGTTTAAGAATTAAATTTCAAGTGTGTCTATATTTATACAGATGTTCTTGTTCAACAAAATATACGTTGCAATATCTATTTAATTTCTAAAACTTATTAAACTTAACAAATCAAAGTATTATGTCTGAAAAGCTAATGAAAAATCATTTTATTTCTGAGAAATTTATCTTTCTAATTTGATTTTTAAACGAATTAGTTCTTTAGAGATGTGTATTGTCTACCATTTTGATGAATTGAAATATATTGGGCATTTATTTCATTTGTCTATATTTTTATTAAAGATGTATAAAAATTCAATAAAAATACAAAAAATTATACAAAAAATCATAAAATTTTGTTGATATTGAAAAATGATATTAGAAAAAAAAAAATTGACAAGAAATTTTAGAAGTACCAATTATTGGTCAGAGGGGAATATTTCAAACACCATTATAGATTCATGTCTCGTTCCAAAAATCTAAAGCTGTGCTTTTTTGTAAATTCTCTGGTTAAAAGACTTTATAATGAACAATAAGTAAACGAAATATAATAACGATGCATATTTATTAAACAAAACACGATCTTCTTGATTTGTTTTTATTAGAAAAGAAACATGGTTCTAATCACTGGTTGTTTGATGATAAATATTAAACATTTTATCTGAAGAAAAGAGGTAATTAAAAATTGGAATTTAGTTTGTGTAAGCTTCTTTTCATAATAATATAATTTAGCATATTTGTCTTTTATAATTGGTTAAAATAATTAAGCTTTCATGGATAATGAAAGCATACAGAAGGTGAAAATGGTCTAATCTCTCTTTGTCTATATATTTATGCTATATACATATATATGTATAGATAATAGACATTTGTTTTAAAATTGGATAAATGTGAGAGAATATCATATGAACTCTTTTAGATTTTCTAATTAATATTATTCTGCATATTTGATTATGTAAAGACAACAAAATATGAGGGAATTATCTCATTTGGGTGATTAGATATGTTAAGAATATATTTCAAATTTTATATAGATGGATTTTTTCAGATGATTATTTATGGTAAATAAATAGATTGCATTTTTATATTTTGGGTAATTGTTTTATTTCACTGATATTTTAACTATTACTTGTTAAAATTTCAATAATACTTATTTACTTGAAGATATATATTACTTCATAATTCTAATTAAGTAATGTTATATAAAAGCAGAATATAAACCGAGATATCATTTCGTGTAAAAACAATGCTAAAAAAGTATGTTCTAAAATTTGAAAATATGAAAACGTTGCTTGTTTCCATAATATACTATTCATGCTATTTAGTTCTTTTAATGTTAAATCGTGAATTTTCAATAACTTGCAAAAATATTAAATTAATACGATATTTTGTTTAATGACAAGAAATCCTGGATTCATAAAGATTGTTAGAGGAATTATTGATATTTATATTTCAGCATACTCTATTTCTTAAGATTTCAAATAATTTAATTTTTAATGACATACATATACTTTGATGATGTGTTGCTAATAGTAAATAAGAAATAATGTTACAATAGAATGTTTTTATTTTTTATTAAAAATAAAACATTTCGCTTTAAGTTCAACGATTTAACTCCAAAACAAAGTCTTTTACTAAATGTATTACTTTGTTTTAATATATATATATATATATATATATATATAATTAAATAAATTCCTGAAAGAAGATTTCAATTAAAAGAAAAAAAGTTTTTTTTCAATGGCGACTATTTAAAAGATCTTTAGTGAGTGATATTTTTTATGAGTTGTAATTTTATTAACTAATTAAAATTTAGCTACTTAAAATCAGCCATAATAGAATGCTTCAAAATTAGCTAAAAATGTTTGACTTTGGTATGTTAATTTAAAATGAACGGTTGAAACAAAATATTACTTTTCCTAGTCTATAGAAATAAGCAAGACGAGTACATGAGTAAAAATTGAATAATGTTTGCTTCGAAACAAAATACAAAATCAAAAAATAAAGTTGTATAAATTATTCAGAAAATACGTAATGAGTTTCTTATTTACTGTCCATAAAGGGAGCGGATTCTTGAAAATATCATTAGGTACCTCCTTCTATCAAAGCTCAATTTTCTTATTTTCTTTACTTTCAAAGTATCAAGATTGGGAAAATAGAACAAGAAGAAAAAGATAATTATTTGTAAAGATGCATCACACAGTGTTATTTTATAATTTCTTAATATTAGTTTAAACTTATTTTTTTCTTTAAAATACATTTTCAATGTACATTCAAGATTCCTCTTATAGTTAAAATAAAGCTTTCTGAACTTGGTATTTTAGTTACACCACTTTTATATTCAGCTTGAAATTCCTTTTATTTACTGGAATTTTAGTTATGGGATTATTTTAATAGTATATATGTAATATTTCTTTCAGTTTAAAATTTTTTAGTGATTTATAATTATAAGGAAATAATATAGCAAAATGTGTATTAGATATATTTTTTTTCAAACATTAATTTTTAATGTAGAAATAAAGCATTTTATGTCAATCATATACGTAATAGTGAAAGTAATTAATAATTTAATTTAATAACTAATTTAAATTATTTCAATATTAAGTCAGAGTTATTTTTGGATTGTCAACACTTAAATCAATCAAGGTAAGAAATTTTTCAAACAAAACCTTTACTAAAATCATGTAAAATAACATTATGTGTTAGCTTGTATCTCATTAAAATAATTAAAATCATAAAAAGAAACATTTATCTAAAAGGCTCCAAATCCATCTATGTCACTACGTTCAAAATCACTCGATTATCGATATGGTATTAAATTATTTTGTGACGTCATTGTGTAATTTGTTACGGCGTGTGTCGCATTGACTGTGTGAGATAAATTAAAGCCGAAGATACATTTTATCATTATAATATCATACTGAATTTTTACTCCAAATGCTTAAGTGATCAAAATTCGCAATTTAATTATCATTGAAATCCAAGCATTTACATGTAGTTGGTATACAAATTTTACAGACAAAATTTTATGCCCAGATCAATTCACACAACAGAATTTTTTTTGTGTACATTGTTTTCCATAAATGGTTACCTTAAAATGAAATAAAAAAAATCACTAGTCTTGTCTTTTTTCACACAATAAGTAAATATTTGGTCAAAGTGATAGAAAAGTGAATAATGACCCATTTTCCCCATTTGTTCTCTAATTATTGAATTTATATATTATTTAAGGCTAAATGAGTTTGGTTCGAAGTCTTAAGTTTGAATAATCAATTCAATTTTGCTCTGCTTTAAGCACTTAATGAAAATTATAACTTTTAAAATTTAAATTTTACATTTATGTTTTAACTTAATAGTTTATTTATTACGATAGGAAATTATTCAGTTATCGTTAAAGATATTAAAAAAGTATACATTCATAATTTTGACTTTATTATTCCAATAGCAAGATAGAAATAAATTTCAAAGCAGTGCTTTTAACAAAAATGCACTTAACTAAAAAAGATTCGAATATAAGGTTTCTTTTTATATTCCTTTAATTATCTAATTTATTAAAGTAGAAAACATAATAAATGTATGAGAAATTTTCTTATTTACTTTGAAAGAATTCTGTTAAAGAGACCAGTTCGGAAGTAGGTTAAAGATAATACTCTTTTTACTATATATAAAATATTTTATTTTATCAAAATATTTGATTTTTAACAAAATAATTGATTTAATCAAAATTTTTACTAAGCTATTTGTTAATTTTGTACTCTGATACAATAAAAATTTTAATAATTTTGCATTTTTTAATGTATGATAATATAAAATTGCTTAATAATTTTTAATTGCTTGATAATAATTTTTCTATCGAAGCCAACTTTTATGATTACCAATGGAAATATATTTAAAAATGCAATAAAGTATGCTATTAAGATTTGTTAATTTGTTAAAGGAGATAAATGTACTCTTATAAAAATTCAAAAAACAAATTTTCATACAATATTGATCAAAATCCCGTTTCAAAATAAATTATAATAATTATATAATATTTCTTCACATGAGAAACCTTATTGAACTTCTACATATAAAGCATTTTATAATGTGAATAATTTTAGTAAAAAATTATCTTTTTTTAATTATCTTTAGCTAAAAAATTATAAAGACTTTTATAAGTACCAATCAAAATGTAAAATCGAGTTAAAATTTGTATTTTGTAATTTATTTGCTTATTATGAATCTTTTTTTGATAAAAGTTGTGAAAGATACGCAAAATATTTTATATAAATATGATTTAAGGAAAAATAGAAAGCTTAAGTGGTTTCTTTATTACTTTGGAAAATTTATTTGTGTGTGTGAATTTTTTTTCATTACATTTATTACACAATGTTCCGACAGTTTGTTTTATGGACTAGAGATTTTTATTACATGCAATTTCTCAACTTTGTTTCTATTAAGCTGCGAACAAAAGTGTTTTGTTTAATCCTGATAAAACTTTTTCATAAATATTATTATAAATTTCCTTCAAAATGAGAGTTTTTAAAAGCAGTGAAAATGCGAAAAAAAACAACTCAAATTATTATATACTATTTATTGTGGGTATCTGCTAAAACTATCAATAAAAAAATTAAAATTTTTAATATTTATATATTACAGGTTTTAATTGTGAGAATAATTACACAAAACAAAATGCCTTGTTAACAGTAATACAAGATTTTCTCGTAATAGTAATTTAAATAACCAAGAAAAAACTAGCAAATTAAAAATTTTTTAAAATATAATAATACTGAACAAAGATAAAAAATTAACTTAAAATGTGATTTCTTGTTATAAAGGGACCAAAAATAATAATTTCCTTGTGACGTTAATGATTTTATTAATTGTATGATGGTCCTCCATTTTTATGGATATAGTGTTATTCCATTTGACATATTAGGCGCTGCTTGTCCTTTTTTAACCTTGCGCCACAAAACCCAACCAACCAACCATCCATTTGACATATTTGTTTTCATTAAAAATTTGGAATAATTGAAGTCTAAATTTGACGGAAATTAGAGTTTGAAGGGAATGTCTACATAAAATATTGTTTTCTATTTTTTTAATTGTTAGGAACCCCCAAAGATTTTCAATGGCATATAAAACAAAGGGTCATGTAAAAATATTTATTTTTCACATGAACTTATTATTCTAACAACTTCAATTTGGGTAGAGACAACATCTTACCAAGTTATAAAGCTTGAAACCCAAGAAATTATGATTTGCTAAAAGCTGTGGATCATAAGCTGTACAATTTAAAACTATCAATATCAGTATTAAATTATTTTCCACTGAAAAATTGCAACACCAAAGCATTTCAAAATCTTTTTTGAAACGACTATTCAAAGCAATTACTCTTTCTTTTCCTCAATTCATGCAAAGAAAGCCGACTCAAGCAGACATGCTTTTACAGTGTATATTATCTTGCATCAGTTTAATAATAATCTATTTATATTACAATTATCGTTGTTTTGTTCGAGTATGTTTTACATTAATTTTTTTGAATTTGGTTATTTTTCAGTTACTAAGCTTGAATAAAAGATTAGAAATAGTTTATGTGATATCCGCAATCTGTCTGGCAGACTTTTTTCTGAGAACTGCAAAAACAATATTTTATCTCACGTAGGCAGTTTGTTTCCCGAATTTTTATAATGGTAATATTTATATTTATTTTGAGTACATTTTTAAAATCATTTTTATCTCTCAGTTTTACTCAAAGTATTTCTATCGATAATAATATTTCATATCGATTTCGTACTTTTTTTTCTGAAATTTAACTTAATTATGTCTCGCGAGGCATTATTAAAGGGGTATATGTCAAGATGTTAAGAGGTAATATGTCAATAAAATAAATTAAAGTCATGTTTCAAAAGAATTAAAAGCAGACTGAAACTTTCTTATTTTAAAGAATAATTTCATAAGAAGTTAATTATCATTATATTTATGAACTAAAATATACGACAAAAGTTGCAATATAATCAAAATATTAACATGAAATAATTTTTTTTCAAATGCGCGTGTAACTTTGATAGAAATACAATATTTATGACAATATTTTTTATAAAGCTTAATATATAAATTAAAGGCATATTTTCGACTCTCATAATAAATGTATTTATGTGAGACGCAACAAACGTAGCTGATTGTCATTATAATTTCCTCTATAGGTTACATAAAATGAAAACTGCGGATAAATATTAAAACCTCTAAGTTTCTGTAAATTTTGTTTTACATTTGTTGAAAATTTTCTTTCTCTCATTTACTTATACTTAAGAACAAAATAAATTTTATATTTACTCAAACATTTTTTGAAGTTTATTATATTATTATAATAATTTTGTATACTTTTTTTAAGTTTTGTATACCTTTTGTACAATTTTGTAAAGAAAAGAAAGAACATCATAAGCGAACGATAATTAATTTTTACCAACTTGTAAATTTCTATAATCCACTATACTACACAAATGCAAAAAATTTGACAGTAAACTTTTTCCGCAGAATATATATTCCAAAGACTGAAAACTGACTTCGAAAAACTTCAAAATGCTTTTCACTTAAAAAACTTTAATTAATATATTTAACTGAATTGATGAATTAAGGAAAACTATAAGACAAAGTGTTGGCGGAAGTGATATATTTATAATGCAACATACGCGTTAAAAGCGCTTGTGAATCAGTTATAAAAAATTATTTCTTATTCCAGAAAATTCAAAGACGAAATATCATACTTTAAAATTTGAAAGGGAAATTTCAAAAATAAAAATTATTGTAGCAGAAATTAATTGTAAATTAAATCTAAGATATTTCGTGTTATGTATACTTATGAATGCTTCTTCTGCAACAAAGTACGGACAAAAAGTATTAGCATTCTAAATAATCTCTGTTTCATCTAATTTTGTTATACATATTTTGATTAATGTTATTATATCATTTAAAAATTAGTTTAATAGAAATAATTAAGGTTCTAGTAAATTTTCTTATTACAAAAATTCTTATTACCATTCCATAAATATAAATATTACATAAAATACAATATTACAGTGGAAAAAATAAATGATTATGTATTTATTGGAATGCATAAATGAATACATTTTAGTATATAGACTGTATAAATAATTATTTTAGCATGTTAAAAATTATGTTTATATATGTGTGTGTGTTAGAGTGAGAGTGATATTTGTTTTTTCAGGAATATAAAAAAAGTTTTTATACATTAATTATTCTAAACTTTATAGAAATATAAAATAGAAAATTTCTATTTTATGGAGATTTTGTTATTGTTTAGTTATAACATTATTTAAATGTTGCAAAAAAGAAAAAAAAAAACAAATTTAAAAATAGTTAAGAAAAGTGCTTTTAAAAAATAACACTCTGTAGGATTTTTATTTTAAATACTTTCATGTGGCACATTATTCAACCAATCTTTTCCTTGTTAAGCATTATATCTTTAGCTTAAAATGTAAAAAAGAACATTTATTTCTTAAGAATATTTGAGAAAACGGTAAAGTTTGAAATGCTTAAAAGATATAAACATATAAGCTATTTATTAGCAACTTAAAACTGTTTTATGAATTAAATGCATCTATTTATTCTTACATATTAGTATTTAAATTTCTTACGGTAGTATATAAAATTGGTAAAGTCAGTTTTAAATTATATTGTTCTCTTTATAGATGCTGAATTGGAACTAGAATAACTTAAAACAATTAAAAAATCAGAGACGATAATTAGAATTGCATTTTTAAATGTGCTTATATAAGAGAGAAACTTAATATGCAAAATACTTTTTATTTATATTATACTTTTATACTACTGCGTTACAATAAAACATTCGAAAAATCGTTCTTAGAAAAATAGTTTTCTTTAACTAGTCAATAGTCAAAGAACATTAATATCATAACAATTTTATCTCGCACAACTGCACAACATGGTTAGTTTTTCCATTGATTTCCATGATTTTATTTTATTGTTTTATAATTTTATAAGTTATGAGAGAAACGCTTGCGCAATGATCTGAACCACACATCAAATGCGGGTTAATTTCAATAGTTCCGAAGATTTCCTCAAATGATCCTTCTTTACTACAATCCTCGGGGATTAAAGTGCGCAGTTTCTCAAATGATCTTCCCGCTATTACAGATTTTGTAAGGAATTAGAATATAAATTTATGCGCATGATGCAAATTAAAAAAATTGTCAAGAAATTTACTTACGTGTATAAATGATTTTATTTTTGTGTTAAGAATATATAATAGAAATTTTTGTTTATTATTATAGCATGTATATTATAGTTTCAATCATATATTTATACATTCATATATAAAATACATGCATATATTTGTTTTAAAACATCTTTTTTATTGCATTCATATTTAATTAATCCTTATTTCAATTATTAATGTTAATATAAGTTTTCTATGATTCATATACATAAAATTTTATAAATCATTGACTTAACACTATAAATTTTAAAATTCTTATAAAATTATATATATATATATATATATATATATATAAAGATTTAAATACCTCGTTAAAAAGCGTAAGTATAAGAAGCTATAAATAGATGTTGTAGATAAATCATAGCATTTAATTTTATTAATGCATTGATCGGTTATTTCTGTTCGTATTACTATTGTATAAAACTATAGTTATGCATTTCATATATTATATATTGAGGCTTTTTAACTTGAAACACTTACTGAAGTATAAAAAATTAATTTTCAAGATAAGGTTACCTCGAAAATTGTTTTGAAGTTACTAATTTAAAATTTGAAATATAATAAAGTACTCCTTCATTAAAGTGCATAGAACAATCCCTTGCAAAATAGCTTAGTAGATCCATGTTGAGTACCATATAAACATTCTGTAATTTGTAATACCTCAGGACATTGTAAAAAATATGAATTCCAGGAAATTATTCTCTAACTCGAAATCGAACACATCAAGAAGTGTCTAAGATGGAATTATATTCTTGTGAAATAAATCAAATCCTAATTAGATGTGTGTCATAAATACATATAACAATCAAAAGTGCTATTTCACATTCAATTGTATCAATTCCTCGTGATCAAAACAGGTGTTTCATTGAAGAACAATTGAATACCCTGTATTATTATGAATCCTTCCCTAGTCTGTAACATTCTCAGTTATCCTAGGTTCCCTATGAATTTGTATTGTTTAATCAAATTGTGAATCCCTTCATCTCATCAAATATCAGAAAATGTGAATTCTGGACCATGCTAATCACTATCAATTGCAAAGAGTTAAAAGCGATAATTCGCAACAAAGTGTGAGATACTTATTACAGCTCTCTTAATTCTGTTGTCTGCTACTATATTATTAAATAAAATTGAGTTAACCTTGTATTTACATGTTTATAAATAATCTTTTGGTTGATACTCGATTTTAACTTAAACACACTATAAAGTATACACGCATAATTGAATAAATTGCATTTAACGGTATATACTTTTGATAACAATTTTTTTCGATGCAGCTTTACCACAATTATTACCATCATCATTTTGGCAAAGTAATACAAGAAAGAAGGAAATCTGAAAACACTTTAAAATTTTGTAATACTACCGAATAATATAAATTCAATTCATACTTTTACTCCCTTGAAAACTGAAAAGTTTGAAATAACAGAGGAATTGAATTTGTAATGAAACATTTTTTTTTCATTACTGTTCTTATGAAAAAATAATAAAAACAAAAAATGTATTAAATCACTTCAATTCTTAAATAAAAGAATCTTAATATTTGGCTAGAGATGTGTTTTGCAGTTAAAAATAACACAGGAAACACTTAAAAGAGATTTTCTTCGAAATTGAATTTTTGATGTAATATTAGAAGTTAGTCAGCAACAGGGGAGTATTTTTTTTTTTACTCTGTGGAATAAAAATGTTTATCATTATCTTTCACAAAGGAAGAGCTTTTATTTGAGAATTTTATTTCTAAATCTGTCAAAAAGAGAAGGACTAAGGGAAGGAAAGATGCACAGGAATGAAAGTTAGAGAGTTATAGGAGGCATACAACAGCATTTTCAGCAAGCCCTGAATACGTAGGAATCTTTTGGAAAACATGTTTGGAAATTTTCCAAAACTATTACTGCATTCTCTCGAAAAGAATAGCTGTATTATTACGGGAAACAGAAAACGAAATTTATTTCTAGAGTATGTAGTTAAAATTTTTTTCAGCATTTTTATAATTTAAAGAGCAATATTTTTTTTTGTCGGTAGAAAATTGATTGCATGTTTCCGGTAAAACTGACTGCTTATATGTGTGAAAGAGATTTGGGCGGATGATTTCGTTCTCCGATTTTGTTTAAATGAGAGAGGTTCGTGACCTATATTTTAGCAATTAGTGTCATGGTCAAAGGGTTTCTTTTTTTCCAAAGGGGTGTTTCTTCTGTTCTGTAAATTTATTAAGTTTGGGAAGTTGTGGTTATACGATTATAAATATGTCACTTTAGAAGAACACGTTATCAAAAAGAGGTCATAAATTTTTGGATAAATTAAT
>JAPDSC010162384.1:306439-316772 GCA_026290005.1 Latrodectus geometricus | reverse complement strand
ATCAGTTAGTTTCCTTCAATCAGTTTTTATCAGCTATAACCGCAAGTTAAAATGGAAATTTTTAGTTTCCTATTTTAAGCTTTAGCAAATTTTATTGCTGTAAGTAGCGTGAGAGTCTAATAACAAATCAGTTTGGGAGAGATATAAATGAATTTCACTGTTTCAATGAGAAATATACTGATATTGCTGTGAATATTTCTTTCACCCTTAATGTTCAATTACTAGCTTTCTTTCACGTTGACCTAACACAAAATGTTAACTTTCTTCTCTTTACGAGTAGAAAGAATTCCCCGGAAAGTTTTAAAGTATTTTGCTTGGATCTCTTTATTGCATGACAATAAACAGTAGGAAATATATCCGTATTTTCCAACAGTGGAAAACATTGGCCTCAATGAATAATCTTCTCCTTGAAGTTGAACATCTAGGGGCCAACAAAAGCAAGTGATTGAATGTTAGGTAAAATTATTTTTAGCTGCCATCAATATTTTCAGTTATTTTGAAGATTAAACTTCGGAATTCTTTCTTTCTTTGGTTCTTTCAAGTTCGCAATCAATAGTTCGCTGTCCATTACATTCCCTACTTCGAATGCCATCAACTCTCCTCTAATGTTTGCTTGGTATTATTTTTGGGATTGTGGCACTTCGGTGTTTCCTTACTCTGGGAGAAAGAGGGTCAAGAGGACTTCGCGAATAACTCTTTTCGGCCGTCCGTTTTCTTTATTGTAGTACCGTTTTTTTTTCATTTGTTTCTTTAATGCTCAACGACTATTGCTTTGATTGGATTAGGGAGTGGCATTTTCTAGACATTTACGTTTTTGAAGAATACCATGATTGTGTATAAGGAATGACTAGTCAAATAACAATAAATGTTAAGTTTAAAAAATAAAATATTTTGTTGTTTTATATATATATATTTTCGTGACTTTTTATGACTTTATTTAAATGTTGGCTTATTGAAATTTACTATATGCAATATTGTTGATGTACTACTTATAGGTTTTTATATTTTACTCATACAAAACAAAAAAAGTTTTATTTTTAAGTTTTACATTTCTTTTGTTTTTGATTTGATGATAAACAGGTTAATGTTTAAATAATGAAACCGCTTAGGAATTCAATAAACCGTAATATTTATAAAATAGCTTGATCATTAACTATATAAATTTGTGTGATAAGTGTTTTTTTAATTATATGCCAGCAATTTATGATTATTTAGAAGCGACGAATCTCGTTTATTTAATAAGTAACAAAAGTAGTAAAGTTTTTCGTTACGTTAAGGTTATTGGAAAAACATCAATGCTTATCTGAGATTGTAAATGTATGGTGATTCAAACTGATAATCTGCTACTTAGTTGTAAATTACTGCTCATTTTAAGACTTTAATACAACAAAATGAGTTGGAGAAAGTAGTTACACTTAAAATAATGTCCATATTATAATAAAGATAAGAAAATGAAATCCACAAATTTCAGAATTTTTCAAATCTTTAAAATTTTTTTGGATTTTACATCCAAAAATCTTGATTCTCTGTCTCTTTCTGTACTTCTATAACTTAAAAAAAATGATAGTTAATAGTTTAGAAAAAATTTTGACAACTACTAGTGCTCGAACATTTGCATATTAGATATGAATTCAAAATTATTGATGAGTTAATTAAAAACAATATTATGTTAATGATTTATTTACTGTATTTAATTAAGAAACTTTTGTTTAATGAAGAACTAAAGCGTTGCTTTATGAAGGCTCAGAATGCCAAAATATTTCATCATTGATATCGCATAATTTTTTAATACTCATATAATAAAATTTTCATATTCTGAAGCAATTTAAATAAATATTTAAATTGTTTATCTACTTTAATAACAAACGAAAATTAATTTCTCATGAGAAATTTGTTAAATGATGCATTTTAACAATATTTTTTGTAAAATATTATACATGTATGAAATATTTGCTTAAATTGAAGATAAATAATTTATAATCTCATATTTACTTTAAAATACAACCTCTTTTTTGTGTTTTATTTCTCAATTCAGGTTATTTTTTTCTTGTAAATGATATTTTAGTCTTTCCTTCAAGCTTTTAGATAAACATCAACTTGAAAACTTTAAATACCTACAAACATTAATATTCTTAATTGAGGGAATCGAAAAAACGGGAATTCTTAGAATATGACAATTAATTGATATAATTTTTAGATTCAATTTTGAGAAAATGAAGCTTAATCTTATGCAATTTATATTCTGACCAAAATAAAACATACGTCACTTTTTATAAGGAGGTATACGCGTATACCATATACTTTTTATATATGATTGTTATTATTTCTTTTTGAATGTATAGTTATCACTTTGAATATATAAAAGAAAACATGTATCTCTCTTTGATTACATAGGAATAAACCAAAACGTTTCAAGCATGTACGTTTCCTTAAAAGAAATAACTTAAATTTAAATTATTCATACAAAGTGACAAAAGAGACACATACGGGGCCATTTAAAAATCTCTATTATAGTTATGAAAACTATTTTTGAGATATTTATTTATATGTATAGGCTATTTTCTCAAAGCTCTAGTAGTCAAAAATATATTTTAATTACTTATGCTTTTAGGAAAAAAGAATATTTGCTTATTATCATTATCATTTTTTACGATGGCGGACCGCACTTTATTAATATTAACTTTCAACTGATTAAACATTCTTGGAAATGATATTTAAATGTTAAAGATTTAGCATTAAAACATTCTTACTCTTGAACAATTTTTATGATAATATTTATTAAGAATTCTCATCGAATTAGGATTATTAATCATAACAGATATTATTAAGACATTTCCACATCAAATATTAAAATCTACAGTATAATTCATAATTTTAGGCATTTATAATCACAATCGCAAAGAAATAAATTGTTATCTTCTCATTATGAAATGCTTTTGTATTTAATGCATAGTAAAAATAGATGTAACTGAGTTGAGTTGTATTATAAATTAAAGTTGGAAACTAAAAGCTTATAAATGTGAGAGAATAATTTATGCCGCTTTATGAAATATTTTATTTTAATGAATTTTCCTACTTCACTTTTGCAAGAACAAAAAATTTAAGTCTTATAAAATTTTTTATTTCAATATATGTTGTTTAAATAAGGTTATATTGTAATAAAACAGAATATTAACCAATGCTAAGTTCTTTATAAAAATAAACATCTTGTTTAAATGAAATTATTATCTGCACATTTATATTAGTAGCCAACATTTAATATAGCTAAAAATATTTCATTTTAAAGAAATATTTCATTCAAAATATTTCATTTTAACAGACTTAAATATGTATAATTCAAAGAAACAATGCTTTCTTGCATCAAGAAAATATAAATAAATTAAATTAGAAAATAACGTGAGGAATGAGATTAAAAAGTTTTGGAATATATTAAAACTCTTTGTTTACTAAACAAATTACAGGTGAAAATAATTGGTTTTTAAAACGAACAAATTTTTTAATATGAACTTCTACTGATTAAAAAATTATGTTTATTGATTAATTTTATTTTGATATAGTTGAGCTATAGATAATTTGGAAAATATTTTGCACGCAATTATTGCAGAAAAGAAAAAAAATATTTAAATTCTATGAATCATAATTTATTCCTTAGATTAATATTCGCTTTTAAATTTAAAATCAAAATACACCAGCTTCATTATATAAACATTAATTTTGTGCTGTTCACAAGTTTATTGACAGCTGTGGAGCTTACAGTTATTTAAGATTAATTATTTATACGATTCTTCTAAAATAAACACGTCAACCCCAAAATCAAGCATTAACTCAGAATAATAACAATTTAAAGGCATAACAATATTTTTTATTCTCTTTATTATTAGCTTATTCTATTTATTGATAGCACAAAAGCATTTCCCCTTCCTGTTATGAATTTTATAATAATTTTAATAAGAGAAGACGAAGCATCTTTTTATCAGCTGAAAATTATTTTGATATAAAAATAAAGAAATGTTTGAGAAGTTATTAAAAATAGTAAAATGTATTATTACTGAGAAAAAAAATGTATGAAAAAATGATGTAATGCTAATTCAATTTTAATTTGTTATTTTTTACCTCTGAATCTGGATTAGACAAAATGTAACGAATTTATTTTGAAAATAAAGTTATTTTTAAAAGGAAGTAAATCTTATATAAAAAAGGAAGTAAATTTTATTATTTTACATGCTTTTAAAGTAAATAAAAATTAATTTTACTATTTTTACAACATACAAAACTAATTATCTCACAGAAAAAGTTAAATACCTACACAGAAATTAAAAATATAATATTTAGGAATGCCAATAAAATATCTATCGGCATATACATTTTGAATTAGCTATGGTTCTAAAATAAAATAAAATTCAATAAGTATCGTTATCTTTTGAGAGAGTTATTTTTCCACTATCATAATATATATATATAAACAATGTTTCTCAATTTAAAATTATGAGCGCAGTAGTTTAATTATATAGGTACTTGTGATAGATGTGTTATTTAGTACTTGTTATGTAGGTACTTGTGATAGAACTAAATCAGAAACCGTTATTTTAAGAGGCCCATATAATCCTGACTTTATGTCCTTTCGGCTGATATGAGGAAATATGGAGGAGAAGGACACACTTCTCCAGTGTCGTTCTCGCCACTTGATGCATGTGCAAAACAGCAATTTGAATTTTATCTGGCGACCATTAGTCGAGTGAACAGATTCTCGGAAGCGTACATCATAATTAAATAAATAAAACAATACAAAATTCAGATTTTAGATCTTATTTGGTAATTTTTATTGATTCAAATAAAGAAATATTTCTTGATGAAAATTACGTTTTATACTGGAAATCGTGTAGATGAATTCGTATCAAAACTTCACAAATTACTAAATCCATAAAAAACATCTTGCAAGTTAGAAAATGATAATTTCTATTAAAAATTTCTGCAAATATTTTTAACTTTTCTCATTTCTAGAAATACTATACGAAAGGTTTTCTGCATTTGATTTTATTTGTATCATAATAAACTCTTATCTGAAATCAATTACACTAAATTTGAGCGATTTTTCATTTAAAATTTTATCACGTACACAATGTTTCTGTTATTATTTACGTAAAAAGCACTATGCATATAATCTCCTTTCTGCATTATATATTGGGCATATGCACACATTTTTTGAAAGAGTGGGCCATAGGATATTATCCTGAATCATTTTGTAACTCCATATTTTATAGAAAATGTTAATAAATTCTTTTTATCTTTGATTCTATTTAATTAGAATTACAAAAGGGATTTTCTATTTTTAAATACATCGTAATATAATTTTCTTGCTTTAATGGATTACAGATTTGAAAATTCAATATTTATTCACTATTAAAATTTATCATGATTCTGATATATATATATATATATATATATATATATATATATATATATATATATATATATATCGGAAAGAACTCTCTCAAAGCCTTTAAGCAATTGAACATTATATATTTTCTTCGTCAAAAACTGAATCAAAAAATTTATACAATTTAATGTTAAATTGTCACCTTAGTTTATTAAATAGAAGAAACATCTATAAGAGATTTAAAGACTACTTTTAATGCTTTTTGCAGCTTGAAGATTACGAAAACTCCATTAAAACGGTTTAAATATATTCTTAAACACGATGAATTATTATGTAAAATTTATTTAGAATAAGATTTTCTGTACTATATAGGAAGATACTAATTTTTTTCCTTCATGATTAAAACATGTACAATATTTTCATCGTAAATCAAAGATTAATGTGTTTACTTCAACTAAAAACTAAGAAAGAATAAATGTCTAATTTAGTTTTCAAGTTGAGATGATAATCGTCTATAATATTTAATGTCAGAGGGCAAACAAGACTCAGAAAGACGAATAAAGAATTCATGGACAACTGTCCTGATTTAGTTCAACGCAAGTATGAATAGTACGGATTCACGTGATTTATACGTGCAATTTATTACCCGTTCTGCGCTGTTCGCACGAAAAAATGTCCCTTGAGAGCAGTCCCACACTTTGCTAATTTAGTTGTCTCTAATGTATAAATGATTAATGGAACACATAAATTGAACCTATAATCCATAGGAAAGAATTATTTACGATTATGTAAAACTTTATTTCACAATCACAGAACAAAACTTCTGGAAATAGTACAGATGTAGTTATTCTAGATATTAAAGATAACATGGTGTAAACTGACTTCAAAAGGTAATTAGTGAAGAAGACGCGTAATTGAGGCCGAACTTAAAATAGCAGACATTATTTTTCATTAGCATTTTAAAGAGTGATTTATTTGGAGAAAAATTCAAAATAAAACTTTCTTTAATTTGAGCTTAAAACTTTTAAAAAAGATATATGTTATTTCATTTATGAACGCGTTTTTGATTTTGTTAATCTAAACTTTTATCACATAATTATGTGTGTTAAAGTGGAATTTAGTAAATAAACAAATTACTGTGACCAGTTATCCTTGATAGCATTTCTTTTACAATTTAATAAAATTTAATAAAATTTTTAAAAAAAATTTTATTAAATGAAAAATATAAATATATTAGAAATTACGATATAATTAAGAAGAGATTTAAATTATGAAAAATGAGATTATTATAGAAAAAAAAATGTATTTCTATTTCAAAAGTATTTTTATAACTAGATTGAGATACTCAAAACTTCATCGAAACTATAAAATTTACAAAATTTCGCACCAAGATATCAATAGCAAAGTCTCAAAGGCTTACTTGATAAAAATCACGAACTTAGCATATAACAGAAAGAGTTGAAGTAAATATTCACTTAGAAGACCCAAGAAAAATAGAGAAAAAAATTTTAAAAATGAAGAAGAGAAATGTTTTGAGTATTTTAGAGACATGTTTCTGGAAAGACTATAGATTATGACAGATTATAAAGTGAAAAAAGAGTAACTTGATTGTGGTACTTCAAATGCACTAAATAATGATAAACAGCCTGATAAACAAAATTAAATGTCATATTCTATAAATTCTATGATAAAAATAAAATCAATCATATTTTAATGTTATAAAATTTTGAGGAACCTATTTATTTATAAATATCTCTAAAAATAACACTATATATTAAAAAATTAAGTATGTCATTAATCATGAGTTAATTTAGGCTCCTCCTTTAATAGTCCGTTTAAGATAAATATTGAATAGTTTATACATTACAGTTTTGTGACACTATAGCTATTTGACAACATCATGATATAGAACAAAAGTATCGATATAAAGCTCAAGCAAATTCTGAATGATTAAAGCTATTCAGTTCAGCTTAAAAAAATCAGAGGATATCTCTCAGAATATGTAATTCACAATTTGCAAATATCTATCAGTTTCAGTGACATTCAGTTACCACTTTAATGCGCTGACGTAATTACACAGCAAGAATTAAAAAAAATCATATTTTAAATAATTTTTGAAAGGAATTCCTTGTGTTTTAGCAGTTTGATTATTATATAAAATCCAATTAAAAAAATATGTTTTCCTTTTTTGGACAACTATAAATCTAAAGAGTTCTTACCTTTTTCGGTAATTCCTATAATATATTAAATGTAAATAAATCTTGAGTTCATCTAATACCTTATAATAGCTTCGTATAAACAATTTGAAAAGAATTCGGTCTTATATTTTATGTCAATGAAACTTCCGTATAGCTTTATAGTATAAGCTTATATATCTCTTAAAAATACACTTTGTAAATTTTAATACAGAAGAAATAAGTTAAAGTGAACTCTATGGAACCAATGAAATTCGTTCATAGATTTCGTTAAAATGGAAACTCAACTTATAAGCATGGTGTTATTAAAAATTCCATGAAATATTAATTGTATCAAATTTTGCTTGAATAAGATTCAAGTGTATATATAGATATATTTGTAATAAGATGATTATTTATTTGCCATCTTTTCAATATATAAGAAATAAAATGAGATATAAGTCAAACATTTAAAAACTTGAATAAATAAGAAAATAATTTTAATTTAACAGTGAAAATACTTTTTAAAGCAAATTTATTTTCTATGTATAAACTAAAGTAAAATAAAGAATAAAAACAGAAGTTTGCCATACATTTTCTTTGAAAAAACTAGAAAAAAAATATCCTGTCTCTACTCGCCTGAATTGTACCTGAATAGTTAGCGTCAGCGCTCTTACTTTTTTTTCAATAGTTTCTTAGGAATGTTTTCCAAATTTCTTGGTCTTAGATGTTTGCAATGGTTTGAAACCAATTGAAATTGTTGGTACATGTTGATTTAACCATCCTGTGAAAAATGACATTCAAATCAAGTCTCTCGATTAGTACAATTGAAGAGGCGTATTCTTTATGCATAAATTATTCAATTTTCTTAATTATTTTTGTTACTGGATCAAACTCTTTAAAATCTAAATTCTTTGTTCAATCAATATTCTTGAAATTTTACTTTCTTAAATGTTAATATAGTTAAACAAAACGAAAAATAGGTCATATTAAAAAATAGCATTTCCGCAGAAAGCTATTAAAATAATTTAAAATCAAAACATGTGCGTGTATTTTCTTAAGATGTCAATCATTTTGAAGATTATAAACTGCTGTTACAGCTAACGATAATTAACTGTTGTTTTATCTGATGATAATACATTGCTGATGTTACTGATAATAAACTTTGTTTATATAGATGACACTCAATAAATCAAAAAATAATGTTAATATAGAATTCTTTATGTAATTAATATAGAAATTTAATTAATAAAAATTTATAATTAATATAGAAAAAATTCATTGTATGACAAGACATAAATAAAGTAAATGCCTAATATCACCTAGTAAAGGTACATAGCATAGTAAAACATAGACAAAATAAATTCGTAGTTATAAAAAACTAAGAACTGGCTTTTGTACTTGTACTTGATCTTGTACTTATACCTGAGATTATAGATTTGTGAGATCAAATCCTTCAAAAAACATCTTTAAACACCTATTTTGAAGTTTATAATTTAAGAATAATTTTTGCAAATATCATTTGTTAATGGAGGTAGAAAAAATTTTCTTTTAGCTAATTCTTATTCAATATAGTTTAATTATGATACAAATATAATCA
The DNA here is from genome assembly GCA_026290005.1 of Latrodectus geometricus. NCBI lineage: Eukaryota > Metazoa > Arthropoda > Arachnida > Araneae > Theridiidae > Latrodectus > Latrodectus geometricus. Next base: position 307,621 of record JAPDSC010162384.1, on the reverse strand, counting down.
AAATATAATCAATTTTGAGTTTATTGATTTAATTATAACATACACACACACGTGTATGTGAGATTGTGTCAAAAATCGTATTATTTTATAAAAGAATTTGAAAGTTTGAAAAACTGTCATATATATTTAAAGAATGGCTAATAATTTTTAAAACCGGAAAAAACTGGAAAACTTAAAATCAGTAGAATGCATTATTTTGACTTTCCAAGAATTCTGATGTTTCTTTAATTTCTGATCAAAACTTCTCATGAAAATTAATTAACATTCATCAATTTCTAAATTTGGAAATGTATAAATAATTACGTTTTTTTCAATCTAATTAAATCTTGGAGACTTATTTTTATGTTTTTGCAGTTTCAATTTTATATAAATATTACAAATGTTGCTTAAAACATTTAAGAACTACGGAGTCAGTTTTCTAAAATTAATTGTTCTTCTTAAATAAACTTGACACTTGTATATAATAAGGTATGCTTTAATATATATGTATTATAAATTTCAAATATTATCGTAAGCAAAGCTTATTGTAATTGTATGGAGTTTTTGAATTTGTTTCCACACAAGAATTGAACAGCATTTTGATAAAATAGTTTGCATAAATTTTTAAATTGTAAGTAAATTATAATATTCAAATGTAACTTATATAATTCGCAGGAAAAGGAATAAAAATATTTATCATTTCATCGAAGGTAATAAAACTGAAAATGGTTTTAAGAAACAGACTCACCATATTAAAATTATTTCGTCAAAAAATAATTAGGCTATAGCATGTTTTTATATAACATGTCTTATAACAATTTTAATTAAAAAGTTTGAATAATGAAGATTTTTTAATCATATGTGTTATTATGTATTTGTTGTTAAGAGTCCAAAAATTAATTTTTTGGATTTTTAAAAAATAAAATGAAAATAACCCCATTTAATTTAATAGAACTTTAATGTTTTTGATTCTCCATACAAACTAACAAGTTTTCAAATAATTTTAGTAATAAACATATATTATAAAATAAAATTGTATAAGACTTTAAGGAAAATATTTAACAATAAGACTTTAAGGAAAATATTTAACAAAAATTATACATAAAAATAAATAAGCTAATAATAAATTTGTTAAATCTTAAATAACTTATTTTGAGTAGTATATTTATTATTAAGTAATTATATTTCATATATATATATATA
>JAPDSC010162384.1:274317-306429 GCA_026290005.1 Latrodectus geometricus | reverse complement strand
TATACTATTTTACCCTACTTCATAACAGTAAAAATGCTTTGTCTTACAATATTTTATTTTTAATAAAATAAAACCAACAATAAAATATTTTGAAATATTGTCAGTGTGTGTGTGACTGCATTTCCTATTAAACTTAATGGTGTCTTAGTGTACGTGTAATGAGCACAGAAGTGCACGCATGTGCAATTTGAAGACAGTGTGCGTGACCCACAACTGCTTGAAATAATTATCTTTTCTATTGTATATTCTAAACCTATTTCAAAGAAACCTCTTTATGCACATTTTATTTTTTATAAGAATGGAAAATGGCGTGGGAGTTTTGGTGTTTTCTACACTCCGTTTTCACTTCGTCGCATTTTTTTAGGAAAAAAAAGTAATCATTAAAATATGAATATTTGACCGTGGTTGTGTGCGCGTAAAAGATATTTATATTTAGTCCTTATTCTCAGATTTCAAAATTTCGCCTTTTTTCCTATGAAGTTACGATGGCTCAATGTTTTGCGGAATTGTATTCTAAATTGCCAAGAATTAACTTTTTAGTATTAAAATGGTTAAATAAAAACATTTTCATAGATAAATGTGGCAACTAAAAAACTGAAATGTTCTAAAAATATTCAAAACCTTAGAAGCAGTAATGAGTCTCAATTGATTTTCAATAAATTTGAAGTATTCCGGAAGATTAAACCCTGGAATACTATAAAAGATAATTTTTTATGAACGTTAAATGTATACACATTTAGTATAAAAAGTAATTCATAAAAAAATGGGTTAATTTAATATTTTTTATTTTTAATTCTTTGCTTATAAATGAGATTTTAACACCCTTTTCTAAGATAAAAATACTACAAAAGATTTTTTGACTTGGTGGCTTTAAATTTAATTTCTATAATGGCAATGACTTTTGAAATAATCAATGATTTTTTAGAATATTATTAGCCAAAGAAATGGGTGTTTAACGATAAATTCCCAGCTAAACATGAAATTGAAATTGTTTTGCTCATTTCTTCTAAAATTTAATGTAATTATTTCAAAATAGATTATTTAATTTTAGGAAATATTTTCTATTTTAGATGCAATTGGAAATTAAATTAATTTTATAAAAACTTCTGAAAAAAAATTAAAAATCGTATTTTGGTTTAGAAGAATATATTTATTTTCATATTATAGATTATTTTAATTCTGGGAATCATAGTGATTTTGATAGTGACATAAGCACTATCCTTCACTCATAGTCATCATGCTTATGACTATGAGTGAATGAATAGTCATAAGCACACTCTACTACATACTAATTTCTATATAGATCAAATGATGAAATTGGCAAACTAATTGACACCATCTTCTTCCAACTTCCACGCTTTACCAATGGAAAGGCATTAGTACTTACAAAAGACTAAATTACAACCATTAGTGCTCTCAACCCTATGGCCATTCGCTTGGGTATCGAATCTGTTATCCCTTGATTATGAGAACGAAAAACGCTTAGAGGCTGCATTGGTCTGTTCATTATAAGCATTTAACTCGACGGCATTCGCTTGGGTCAGGTACCGAATCTGTTATCTCTCAATTATGAGAACGAGAAATGCTTATGGGCTGCATTGGTCTGTTCATTCTAAGCATTTATGTAATGTGCAAGTAAAAATGTTGTGTAGATTTTTCCGTGGAAGTATCTCAGAACATTAACTGTTAAAATGTGCTCATAACCATGATCTTGTTTAATGTCTGTGTTTTGTAAATATAGAATAAATCCAAAATTTACTTGGTTATTTTCGAATAAATTATTATTTTATTTTCATGTAATTTTAATTTAAACTCAATATGAATTTTATTTATTGAAATAACTTTCAGATTTTTCTGTGAAATATTCATTATAAATTCGGAAATACCATTTTTCTTTACGATTCCATAATATTGAGGAGCATTTAAATTTTAGACATTTCGATAGCTAATCTTAGTTTTAGTTTGCAAAACTTAAATTAACATTTACAAAAATTAAACTTTATCATATATCTTACTGATTAACAATTCATTATAAAAAGTTTATCATAAATGTTCTATACATTTTAATAATCGTGATGGATATTTAGTTTTATAGCACAATATTAATCATAAATTAAACTTTAATAATTAAACAACATAGCATCTAATTTTTCCAAAGTGAGTGTGACTTTTCATTTGCTGAAACTTTCTATGTGTGATACCACTTTATGTATAATTCATATAATAGTTTTAAGATGATATTTAATATTTCATAATTGGAGGTTATAAACTTTTATCCTTCTTTTAATCAAAAAAAGACAGAAATATTGTGACATTTTAAAAAATTTTTTTATTGAGATTTAGGTTTAAAAAAGAATCCATATTAAAAAGCCTTGCAGGGAAATTTGATTGAAGATATTCTTGGATTTATTTTTTTATTGAATTACTCTCTTTTTATAGCCTGTCTTCTCGGAATTCTCTTATTACCATGCCATTACCATACATTCCTGAGCGATTTTGTGCCTTTTTCGGAGTACCATCGTTCTGTTGATAAATATACTTTTCATTGAAAATTATTTTCACCGAAATTTGAAATTCTAATCAGATTTGTAGCAAGTGCAAATATTCTTACTCATTTTATTAGATTTCAGTAAAATCTGTTAGTAAAAATGAAAATGTAATTGAGAAATTCCTACTAGGAAATAAATTAAACTTTCAACCTTGAACTTATAACCCTGTTCTTTCAGGACTTTTGATTGGGACAGTTCTCACAATGTATCGAGCGGGTGTAAGGACAAATAAAAACCCTTTAGAGCTTTGTTAAGTTTAATAAACATGCAAAATTATTAAATATTTAACACATCACAAAATTATTATGAGGATAATTTTACAATCTTTTACTTTATTTATTAAATTATTTACTGTAATTATTAATTTAGAATTTTGACACTGAGGAATTCAACAGAAAAACTTTACAGAAACTCATTTTTTGTTCATACATAGTTTTATGAATTTATGCATCAATACACTAAATGTAAAGTCTGTTAGCACTGATATGTGACCAAGTTAGTTTATTTAAAATAGTTTAACCATGTCTAAGAACTTAGTTTGAATGATATTTTTTCCAATTAAAATAAAATAGTTATGGCATAATATCGTCCATTGGCTTTCATAAGAAAAGAAAAATCATTATCTCTGGAGAAACTATAGATTGTATTCCATACACTCATTAATAACACCCTGTGTAGCTCCAAAAAGCTATATGTACAAAATACTGGAAATTAGATGACGTCAGCATGACGTAACCTTACTATGATGCTAATAACAGTGAAGGTGATTTTTATATGCTTTACTGTACCTTATAAGGGTGAATGTTGCCCTCTCAGGTGTAGACTCTGTAATTGGACTGTCTTTCAAAATTACATTACACAATATTTGAGTAAGTTGTAACACTATAAGCCCAATAAAATACTTTCGTGCAATCAAAAGCGAGAGAAAATTTCTACTGAGAAGAAAATAAACACTATTCTAATAAAGTTATAAATACTTATATTTTATCAAAATAAATTTCATGGGCCACGTTTTTCTAATATAATAATTTGCTTGTGATATACAAATGTATCTAAATTATCTTTCTAAAATTTACGGAAAAAAATTGGCAGAAAAAAATCCTCTATTCTGAGAAAAAGGAAAATAAGTGTTTTGAAGTTTTTGAATAGAGTTCATATTTCATAAAATAAATAAATGTTATTGGTTATGAATTATGTTATTCCATCATAACAGCGTGTTGCACGCAACATATAATTTACAGTTATATATATAAAAAAGTATATACACCTAAGTCTGTTTTTACACGGTCTTTTTGTACACGGTTTTGATATAACACGGTTTGAAAATTGAATATTTTTAATTTTTTTACACGATTTTATTCCATTTAGCACGATTTGAAATTTTATGTACTTAAATTTTTTTTGTCAAATTTAATTTTTGCGAAGTATGTTCATATCACAAAAAAGTATTTATGAAAGAAAAAAGTCTGAAACCATCGATAGTATCGATAGTTTGCGAACACTAGCTTAAAGATTTAAATTTTTATTCCCCTTTAGCGCGTTCAAACAAGTAGGGGAATTCCCTTTATGTGCATACAATAAAATTTACTGGTCAGAGCAATTGAAACGTGTTAATATTTTGTGAACTGTCAATGCAATAAGACGTGTTTGGTAAAGAAATTTTTTGCAGGCAAATTTGATTTTCCATTAAATTTAATTTTAACGCATTAAGATAAAAGGTAAGCCAAAAAATATTTTGTATTTATTCAGTTATTTATGTTTTTTAATTTTGTTAAATATTTTATGTATCCCTAAAAGGAAATGTCAGATATAAAACTAAAACGGAAGGCAATTTCTTTGGAAACCAAGATTAAAATTTTAGATCGCCTTCGAAATGGAGAAGGCTCAACTGCTCTTGGTACATTTAATTTATATTACTTTTAAGATTAGAGTGCATATCTTTTTTATCATTAATTACTATGCTTGTGAAAATAAGCATTATATATTTGATTTAATAAAATAAACATGAATTCTTGTTCTTAAAAATTCTTGTTTTTCACTAATTTTAATAGGTTTTAGAGATTAGGAACAAATCACCCATTTTTGTATAAGATCAATGTCTTTTTTTACACGTTTTTTTTTACACGGCTTCTTCTGGAACCAATCTACCGTGTAAAAACAGACTTAGGTGTATTTTAAATTACATAAGAACTGAAAAATAAAATTGACAAGAAAATAAATGTCCGCTTCAGGTTAATTTCGACAGTCAAAATGTTAATGTTATTTTAATACAGCGAGTACAAAAAAAGGTTAAAATAGTTGAAATTATTGTTGTTTTTTTTCTGACTATATGACTTTTATTCGGTTTAACCGAAATATACCACACAAATAATAAGCTGATTATTAAGAATCTAATTAAGATAGGTGATAAACTTAGAGCTTCGTTTCGTTGAATGAACATTAAGACAAGCGATGAATAATGAAAAGTTAATTAGCGTATTTGTTACTTGGTTTATTTATACTTAATTAATACTAAGTTTGTCGAGACTTGATGAAGTTGTAAAAAAAACTATCTTGTTTTCACATTTGAAAGTTACTTAATGATTCGAATAATCTTTATTTCTCTTTAATTCACACATAATATAAATTATGGTTTTCTCTTGAATTTTTTGTTCTAATATAAAAAGTAAAAAAGTACGACAATAATGAAATAACAGCTATTTGATAAAAATTTATAAGCTTATTATTTGATAAATATTGTAAAATTTAAAAACATCAAACTAAATTTCATTCATTCGTTAAGAATCATTGAGATATTTGAAGGAACTAGTATATTTTGTTAGAATAACTGGAATTTTATTTCATAAAAAACTGTTATTTTTAATTGCTACATTACTTGATAGCATCTTCATCACTTGACTATGTAATTAAATCAAGGTGATTATTAATATCTTAACTTATTGCTTATAAAATTCATTATATTTTAATGTTAGAATTTTGAATTTGTTATTAAGCAAATATGCGAAAATATTCCCATTGCTATTAATAGAAAAATTACTTAAAATGAATTTAAGAAAAAAGAGTTTCCAATACTTTTTAAAAGGATAAAAAAGAATTTTAAAATGATAAAAAAATATTAAGACAAGCGATGAATAATGAAAAGTTAATTATTCATCGCTTTACATTGTTTAAAAAATTGAATTTTTAAATATTTTAAGAAAAAAATGTCGTACAATTAAATCCTTATCTAAATTGTGAAATATGATAATCACTGTCTTTAAATTTTTCTCTAAAATCATTTTAAATAATTTAAAATTCTTTGTGAATATGTAAACAGAAATAAAAGCTCTTTGGGGAAGAAAATATTTTATTACTGGAAGTGGAATCTGAAAAAAGTCGAAAATTACAGATCAGTTAGCTATAAGTATTTATATATCAATTTACACAAGGAAAAATAAATGTAAAAGAGTTTTGAAATGCATTTAAATTTATAAATTTTTATTCAAAGGTATAATATTCTTTTAGAAAAATATATAGCAGAATTTAAATTTAAAACAAAAATAAAAACAAAAGAAATTTTCCTAAAATAATTCCATTATCTTGAATTTTCCCGTGTGTGATATCTTGTATACTAAATATACAAATGATTAAATTTTAAAAAATTGATAAAAATTATCTTTTTCACTGACTATTTTTTAATTTTGCAATTAATCACTTATATGAAATTAATACTGCTTAGAAGAAAAGAAAATTGAGAATGATTCAGATTTTTGATTGTTAGCTTTGTAGTTTCCTAGACATATAACTGAGAGTGGTATTATGATGCTGTCTAAATCTTTAGAGAAGCAAATAGATGTTTCTGTTCGTGGTTGAATAATAAAAGCCAATGAAACTATCTGGATAGACAGTTATGGAATAGACTTTTCTGTATAAATTTTGGTTACAATACTTATTGGAATTCATCTTTGGAATGAATGCTCTGGACAGTTAATATGAAACATCTTCTATCATATCGTAACTAATCCTCATAAATGATGCAAGCTGTCTTTGCATTCTTCTTAACAATGAGTCTAGCTACAGTTTTGAGAAAAAATTGTCTTATTCATGTGTAACTGATTGAGAAGAGCCCAGAAAAAACATTTAGTTCATTTAGCTATTGTGGTGTAAATTATTTATGACAACAAGTTTTCTTCAATAAGATATATCACTCCACTATATAAAGATAAAAACTAAATAATTGTCTTGGTAAAACACTAAGAATGAATAACATGATACGACAAGTTACGTTACCTTTCAAAACAATGTTGTTTATCGGATCTTTTCCAAACATATATTGTCAAGTATCCCAAAAATCACGTCTCTAGGCAGTCTCTGTCGTGTTAATATTCTTCTTAGTTAGCAATGTTCTTAGTTAAAGCTTCCTTCTTAGTTAGCAGTGTTCTTAATAGTTAGCAATTTTCTTAGCTCTTTTGCGCTTCAAAAATGTTAGGGATTTGGATGAACACAAGATTCCAGAATTCAAAAAGTTATGGATCTTGAACAGCAGATGCATGTTTGACAAAAGTAACACGCTGAAATTAGATTTCTACCACTTCTTTTGCAAGTAATTATTATTGTCAGAATTCCGCAAACTATTCAATTTCACATTCGCTAATAAATAATGATATTTAAGTCCTTATCTTTAACCATATCGTTATTAGTGTATGAAATTTACATATATTTAATTTCAACAAAACTGTCTGTTCACAAGGCATAATGTTTTTCTTTTTTTCCTTTTTTGGCAAAACACACAACTAAAAGTATGTAATATAAATAAATATAATTAAAAACTACCGTAACATATGTAGAATAACTCGCTAATCTTGAATTAGTTTTAAGAAATAAGTAGGAAATATTTTTCGAAATACAACAATTAAACAAATGAAAATGCATCTGAATAGAGATAACTAGAATTTCTGAAAGATTTTGTTATAAAATACAATTACATATAATATAAAATACAATGTTTACAATATAAAATATAATGTTTACAATTTTCAATGCATACACAATTAAAAATATTTTAAGTGCCTTTAATATGAATAATATAATCTGAATAAAAAACTAAGATAAATGAACATGCTAATATTAAATTAAGATAAATGAAACATATATTCATTAGATTTGAAACACTTTTAATTTTATAAAACACTAGAAGACATGCAACTTTCTTTATATAAATTGTGAAATTATTTATATAAAGATATTTATATAATCATAATAAATTAATTATGAAATTATTTATATAAAGAAAATTAAATTATATATCGGACTTATACAGTGTGCGTCTGAGCTATAAAAGTGTGTATATAAACTTGTGGAAATATAGCATGATTGAATTTTATGAGTATGGTATAATCATCCGTATCAACCATGTTAAAATATAATTATTTTTAATCATTGTTGAGACATCAAAGGAATGAATTTCCATAATAGTCATTTATGAAAAAATATAACGTTACGTTGGCATCAGTAATTTACTGAAATTCGCTGGATTGATTTATTTTAAATTATTTGTATTTGAATATTACATACAAATTCATAAACGGTTGATTTTCTTTCTAAGCACTGAATACATTAAATGACAAAACATTTTGAGAGTAAAAAATTTAATTTTCATTCTCCATTTAGTTTTACAAATAAACTATTTAATTTATTAAAATGTTTGAAAATTTATTTCGACGTATAGATTCTGTCTGAAATATTAAAATCTTAATTTAATGAGAAATATATGCCTCAAAATAATTAATTTATGATACTATAAGTTTTCCAGCATAATGAAAATTTATTTGCGTGCTTAAAAGCTTTTTAAATGCAAAAAACGGTTTTTCCATTCTTATTGAAATTTCAATAATAAATTATTATGACTTTGAGAAAGATTATTTATTTTCTTTAAAATGAAAATTTCTCGATATTTTTTTTATGTTTTTTTAGTTACCAAAACTTTAGCAGTTAATTTGTTGTATTCAACTAATATTTACAGATGAAAGAAGTTCATCTCAAAAAGTTCAGATTTTGAGATGAACTTCATCTCAAAATCTTTTGTACAAATAATAAGAATAAAATAAACAAAATTAATAATTAATTATAGCATGAATTTTTTCAATTAATTTATGAAAATTTGTGTTAAATTCCAAAAATAGGAATTAGAAAAATTACCAAAGAACTCAAGATTTGAAAAACAAAAATATGGAATACATAAATATAAAAAAAACACAGAAATAACATAAATACATTAACAAGAAATGAGAATCAATACAAATGAAATAATGATTTAGAATTGTAATTAGTGCAACAGAAATATTTTTTCCCATAAAAAATTTCAAATGTTTTTTATAAATTATTTTATAAGAAATAATCCTAACATTACATAATGTTTTATAATTAGATATTTTTTTAATACATGCGTAAATTAAATTATTTTGATAAGTATGATGGTATGCAAAAATCAGGTTTGCCTAAGTATATTTCATAGATTTATTTAGCTTAATTTATTTTAAAATAAAACTTATTATATTTTACAATTTTTCACAAATCTAAGTGCAGTAATTCATTAAAAAGTTGTAACATTTCATTTTTTTGAATATTTTAATAATGTAATCTATTTAGGGTTTGTACTGAAATTATATATATATATATATATATATATATATATATATATTGGGTTGTTCTGAAAGTTATTTCGTTTTATATAAAAATGAAAAACGTATAGCGAATACATGTTTTATTGAATTGTATATTGTCAATTCTGGTCCAATACCTTTTATCATCTTTCTGGTCATAGCATGATTTCATGCGCATAAAATGGTTGGTTTTCACTAACAAAAAAAACTAATTCGGGTGGAAAAAACGAAATGACTTTCCGAACAATCCAATATATATATATATATATATATATATATATATATATATATATATATATAAATATATATATTGCACTTGTGTATGTGAGAGAGAGAGAGAGGTTTGTGAGCATGCCCAAAAATTTATTTGATTTCCGCCAGTTGATAACAAATACGGTACAGTAAGCTCTGTCTACATAGGTCTATAGAAGGAAGTTTTCACAAAGAATACTTCACTCGGAAATCGTATTGGAATTTTTGTTACTTCTGAAAGGCTTATGTCGTTCCTTTTATTAGGAGAAACTTTAATTTTCCTTGTGTCTTGATACGATTATAGCCTATCGTATCTTCAGCACTACTGATTATGATGGTAATTCATGTGTCGGTGATAATGTAATCGGTATAATATGTGTTGGTAATTCATGGTATGTGATTATTAAATCGACGAATGCCGAAAGGCAATATTATACACTCTGCAAGACGATGGTTGGTAAATATAAATAATGCGCTTTCAGGCAGATATTCTTTTTTTTCAATTTTGTGAATTTATATAAATAATGAATCCGGAAAAACTCTCTCTCTCTCTCTCTTATTCATATGCAGGAGGATAAGAAGTCACTTAGAAGATGCAAGGAGCTCTAAAGCACCATATTTTCTTGATCTATGATTATTGTTACTGTTGTCCAATGCAATACAAGAAAGATAATATCGACTTAGTGTTGTGAAGAACTATGGTTCTCTGCACTACATGCAATCCTGTCACTTTTCAAGAGAATTTATTCCTGTGTTCCGTATTAAAATGGATCATGAGTGGCGCTTACGAGGAGTTGCATCATAACTAGCTTACATAGTTCGCCATCATATAGTTCATGGCATTTTGGTGTAATACGCCCTTTGCTATTCTTTCTATTTATCACTTATCACAATAAATAATATAAGCAGTCAACGTGACATTTTTGACTTGCTGATGACTAAACCCAATCTTGTGGTGCTGATGAACGTCAATTTTGAAATGATCAATTAATACATAATGCTTTTGCTGCTTTGAAATCCCCTCAATATTGATTGATAGAGACGATAAATGTATTCTTGGCCAATTTATTCACTAGACCTGTCATATTGAGAATATATTATCATATGTTGCCAAAAAAGACTAATACTAATTATGATATCTGCTATTGAGTTGAAGGCTTAGACAATGATTCACCTGTATTTGTCTTTTAAGCTCAATTTAACTCGATGTCAATCAAATTAAACCTTTTTTTATGCTTAAAATGCAAGCATTTTATGTAGCTCTGTATTTTATGTGGGCAATTTGAATCCTACAATTTTATTCTTGTCTTTTAATCATTATTCTTTATATGTACATTGAAACAGTGAATTCATATTCTTCTCTATTTACCAATTTAAATATTCATGAATAACAAGAATATCAATGACAGAGAGTTAATTTATCAAATAGAGATACATATGTTACTTATATAAATAGTTTCAAATGCATCAGTGTGAGCTCGTATAAAAGTATGAGTGTTATAGGTGTGTCTTGAGTAAGCATTTGTTTGGTTATAGAGTATTTATGCATTGATAAAAGCAACAGTATTACTTTTATCGTGACTACAATGCAACTTCTTAATTTACTTTACTTAATGATTATGATGGTGTATGTATATAAAGGCGCTTTGGACCAGTGCTTAAATTATGCATTATCGTTGACTCAGTGTTTGAATTTCTAGTTACACGAATCATTGAGCTGTTACGAGACATGAAAAAGAGCCTGTTTTAGTAATATTTTAGGTATAATGATTCTGTAACAACATGTGTTTTTATAATTCATAAATACTGTCTTTCTCTGAGACAAACTATCTAAGTTGAAACCTACCCTCTTACATAATAAATGTGACACAGTCTTTCCAGAAGGAAACTTCCGGACTTTCTTGATCTTTTCACTTCCAGATATGCAATCTAAGAAGTCTATGTGACACAAATGTCCTATTTTATTCATAATTCTATGTTCTTATAGGATTATTCCATAGCTGTTTTGAATTAATGCATCCATGGAGGTTTTGAAATTTAACGCAAAATTGCTTCCGGTAATCTGTAAAACTTTTTTTTTATTCTGCATTAAATTTTCTTTATTTCTTTAATAGCAACGGATTTTCTTAGTGTATATTTGTTTTTAATTTATATCCATGAAATGATGTGTTAACTCTGAGGTTAAAATATTATGAAACCTTTTTTTTTGGTTAAAATGAAAACTAGTAAGATTTATGAATTAACTGGAATTTGTAGATCGATAATACTTTTTAAATATAGAGAAAGTTAATGGTAGTTAACAAAAGACGTTGGAGTTTACAAAAGCAACATAAATGCTTCTATCTCATATAATGGTGATAATAATACTCATCAGGAACCAAATGGCACAAATGTTCTTATTTCCTTTGCATGCAATGTTCTGAAGATTTAGGGATATTTACTGCATTGTGTGTATATTGAGGTATAAATTATATCTGTCTTTCACACTAATTGCTTAAAACATGAGTAAAGCACACCTTTTACGTTGAATTAATTTATATTGAATTTTGTCTGATTCACACATACACCGATATAATGCATACAAGTATTAAATTATAAGCTTTTTAATAATTTTTTTCATTTAGAAGGATATTCAAAATTTGATTTATATATGATATCGAAACTGTAACTTAAATTAATGTTCGTAAATAATTTTATTTGATTTATACGTTGATAAAATTTTTAGGAAGCTTCATTTATTTGTCATATAAGACTCCTATATCTTTTTCTAGTTTAAAAATTTATCTATTTATATAATTATCCTAATTTTCTTCAATAAATTAAAAAAATAGATTATGTATATATCTTGGTCCCACTATATCATTGTTAAAGGATTCTTTTCCGATGGCGATTTCTAAATATTTAGAATAAAAATAAACATTTTAATGCAGCATTCTTTATCAAGAATATTTTTTCCCTAGAGGCTCAGGAAGAGAATTTAACGGCATGAATCAGGAAGTTTGCTCTTTACACTGCTAAAAAGAGAAAGAGCCGGATTTGTGGGTTCTATACTGTTCCTGACAGTTCCGAAGATTTATCACTAAGCCTCACGTCATGCAGTTGTTCCACAAAGAATTCACTTCATTTGGTTTGTTTGTGTTTCGTTTGAACTATAAAACATTTAAAAGTCAGAAATTTTTGTCTTCCTGAATTTTAAGACCGCTGAAAATTGAGGAGACAGAGGAAAGGTAGGAATGCATACAAATCATATGCCTAACCTACTTTTACCTGTAGGAAGTGGAATTAAAACTCGACAAAATTTAAACGCTTTTTGTAACTAAACCAAACTTACATCTGAAAAGGGGTTGGTTATACTTCCTGATAGACAATGATGGTTGGATTTCTTCTCACGTATATTTTCATTCCCCCTTTTATCTTTATTTATGAAAAAGAAACCAGGCTCAACGTAATTTCATGATGTAATTCACTTTTTATTTTTACTTTTACTTTTTGTGGGTCTTTCCCCTCATTTTCAAAACCTATTTTATGATAAAAATCTTTATCACGTAAAAATCAAATGCTTAGGGTTTTCTTTCCTTAATCTTTTTTCTTTCCGGATTATTTATGAGCAACCTATTTAGAAAAATTCCCTATCGAGAACAGTTAGAAAAATGCGAAGAAAAGAACAGAGTCTCCGGCACAGCAACTTTAATATTTAATTTATCGAAATAAGTCTTAAAAAGTGTGATAAATAATGCTTAAAAATATACAATGCATGAATTCATAATCCTTCCCATTTGCAATATTCGCGCATGCATAAGAAGATTAATGTACAATATAATATATAATATAATATAATACAATATATATATATAAATTTGTTTATATTAGGAAATGTGAAAATAATTAATGTACCAGTTTTCTAAAATATTCGAATTTTGTTTATCATAGTTTTTTCTTATTTTTTTACATTTCATAAATATTTGCAATTGATGATTTTCTTAACCTTTAGAAACAATGGTGTAAAATCAGATAAGGAAATATTTGTGTCGTGTTGAAGAAATTGATCAAAAAAGATTTATTCAAATTTTTATACGTATTATACAGGATGTCTGGAAATGTCGCGAAATACTTATAATATTCTTTTATCCATTAATAGGGAAAGTGTAATTTGCAGATTTTTAAATTAAATAAACAGTTCTGCTTAAGCTTAATTTTCAACCAAAAAATGTAGTTTTATGAAAAATAAGACGTATAACTTTCAATACAGTCCTCAGGGATTTAGAGCATAGATGAAAAAGTTTTCTTGACCTACGTATGTGAGTTCGTAATACTGAAAAAACTCTTTTTTTTATTCGTAAGAATGAAGAAATATGCATCATTGGACTTTGGAATTCAATCTAAATTTCTGTACTCTTAGGTAGATTCCATATTTGGTTATATATATAATATTTGGTTTCTTTTACTAATTTTCTACTAGTTTTACCTCAAAACATGTTTTGAAATTTCAGGGCTTATTTTACATTTGTAATATTAAATCAATCAGTTCAATATTCATATAGTTTTTTGATTGAATTTGCAATTAATAAGTCAAAAATATTATTTACCATTTCAATTGAAACTTAAATAAAGAAATACTGCTGGAAAGAGTATTTTTAATGACCAACAGACATATCGCTCCCATGTGATTGATCAAAAATACGTAACAAAACTTTCAAACCAACTTGATTCCTTTAGAATGAAATATTATAGATGGAGCAGAAATGACTCTACAGTAGAGGATATACTTTTATTAATGATATTACTCACTGTCAAGGAATGTTCATAAATGAAACGAGCACTTAAGTATGTAGTGCAAAATTTGAGGGGCGGTCTGGACTTACTGTTGCTCTATAATAAACCGAAATCCGATCTATATTCAATGGAAAGGTTAGGAAACGAGAATTTTCCTCGCATGTACTGACTTGCCAGGACAGAATATGAAATCATTCAGATATTTTATTGTATGATCAGGTACATATGGCTAAACGTTGTCTATTGTAAAGAGTTCTTGAAAAATTTTATGAGAATGATCATAGAACTGAATGTACAACTATATAAACTTAACACAAAAATATTAGTGCACCAAGAAAAGACTAGAAGGGTTTGCTCATGCTACATAGTACCAACCAATGCTATAATTTCAAGAGAAGAACAACAACTTCACAGAGATTTTTGACAGGTTTGGTATGGATCTTTAAACCAATTTACGACCATCACCACACCCGAAAAAAATAGGTAACGGCCATATAACAAAATACCCAAGAATTATATACAGACTTACTTTGGCCAAGATCACACACTTTGATCTCACCCGCTGTAACATATTTTCTGCTTTCTATAAGCATATCTGTCTGTGTAGCTACTTGGGAGTTCTGAGGATTTCCTCCCTTATCACACGTGCATATGGATTACTATCGATGAAAAGTCTTCCTAAAAATGTAGTTATTCCTAGTAATATGCAGTAGATGTTAGAGAAAGATTACAACATCTTCAGCTATTAAATTGTTTCTAAAGCGATGGTGAAGAGTTATATATAACCGAATATGCAAATGATATGTACATTTCTTCAAAGCTATTATGCAATATTCAATTGATACGTCTAATAAACGATATAAATATCAGCTATACTAAAGTCATATATCCTCTTACAAGAGGAAAAAGTTTCCTTCTTTTAATATATCTCAATAAAGGCTTCTCTCTTGGATAGGCTCTATTATTCACAATACTGAATTAGGTTCCTATAGTTCTTTTAAAAAATCACATATAACTTGAGAATCTCATCCTTAAAGAGAGCTGTGCGATTAGTGGGTCACCAGAGTAAACATAAAGTACTTTGTGCCTTTCCAGTATTATTTCTCTTTATAAAAAAAAGATAATACAAAAATGGATACGATATATAATATTTTGGCAATACAATGAATAAAATGGGTTTCATCAAGCAGCAAGTTTTCAATATACCTCATGCAAAAATTTGGCACCTACAATGGTTTTTTCAGTAGATGCTCTTTGTTTAAATGATTTCATACTGCTTATTACAACATACTGTAGGATTTATATTGTTTTCTTCATGAAATAGGATTCATAAATGGGGAGGTTCAATAAATAATCAAATCGTTTTTTAAAAACTCCCCAAATCATTTCCCTGTTTCCTTGATACCAGAGCCATTCGTGGCATTACTTCTTCTGAATTACATAATGCATATAATTACTCATGAATTACATATTACTACTTACTCACGAATTAAATAATCATAGACATTAATGGATATAATTAACCAATTAAAATGTTTTTTATAGTTTAAGATTAGAAATTTTTAATTACTTTATATTGAAAAATGATAGACGTGATAAAAAAACAGCTTTATACAACAAATTTAAGCAAAAAATATGGTAGGAATACAATATAAAAATCTTGTAAATAATTAGATGACGAAGCTATATTTAAGCTACAGATAAAAAGCTGTCTGTTGGGAAGAATATGCAATTTTCCTACACTAAACCTATACCTTCACTTTAAGGGAAAAATCTTAAAATCATGTAATAATAACATGTCGATTGGAAGGAGTAATTTTCCAATATATATTAGTGAAAATACAGAAAATTTCAATTACTTCCAATCACAAAATAGTTAAATAGTTAGTAATGATGTTACGTTAACTAAATTGGAAGACAGAACGACGATTAAAGACCTTCTGTTACCAGATCTTAACTTTTGAAGAATGAAGGTCATTAAGGTTTAATCTTTTTTCTCTGCTTGAGCGAAAAGATAAGTCACATCAATTGAGATTAGTAAAGAAAAGTATTCGTGGTCGTTTTAAGTTAATTAGTAATTATGTGAACATTGGGTTTTAATCCTCTTAATTGAACCATCTATGTATGATGAAGATTTTTCCATGGACGGATTCTAAAATTTTATTCAGATTATAAAGTTCTTATTCAATTGGAATTTACAAATGTTATTCGGAAATATTAATCAAGGATAAATTATTATTTTAAATATTGTGAAGTCTAACTACTTTAAATAACTTCATAAAGATGCGAATTTGAAACTTTTTGAATCTTTGTGATTCTAGATAGTGGACAGCATAAATGGTTTCTCTTAGGCTTTATTGTGGTAACCATAATTTATTGACTGCAGAAGACTGATTCGTAGATAATGAACCATATTAATGCATTTATCTTTTTAATAGTCGCAAATACCACTTATTTAAATCTTATCAAAAATCAGTTTTCCTCTGGATTTATGTTGGCACTCAAGTATACATATTTCTTATATTTTTTGTTGGCCATCTTCCATTTTTACTTGAATACGCATCATGTATTTAAGTACAAAAAATTGAAGTAAACAAAAAGTTATAATTCTCTATATATGTAAGTCTAGCATTGTTTAAGCTAGAAGGAAGTACATTGGTGTGCGGATTGTGAATAAAAAATTAAAAACTTTCAAAGGGGATCTCTAAAATACCGGCTTTGACAGGTATATGTGTAGAAAGAAACATATATATTTCTGGTTTTTGCAGACTAGAAGAAGTTTTCTTATATACGGGATTAACTGATCTGATTATGACATTTCCTCCCAAAAATGTATAAATATGTCGTTTAAAGTGAAATATGATAATAAATAATAATAATTTTTACGTATCTCTTAGCAGAATTCAAACAAGTTAAGTACATTAATATATATTATAGTACACGAAAAAAAAGATTAAATTTATTTTAAATTGATTCTTTTCTGCTATTTGATAGCTCATAAATTTTATTAATTCCATAGTGAAAAATATTAAGTTTTATGAAATAAAATGCTTAAATAAAATTAAATTTGGAAATTTCAGTCATAGCCAATTAATATCAATCCCAACATATTTTCTGTTATTTTTTATTTAAAATTTTAAGAAACTAATTAATTTTATGTCATTTTTTTGTCAGCTTTTATTAAACTCGATTAGTTTGTTTTGTTACCAATATACCTCATTGAAGATCTAATACTAAGGAAAAGTAAGACTTGAAGGACAAATTATATATATATATATATATATATATATATATATATATATATATATGCAATGACATGTTTGATGTTCTCAAATTTAATAAAATATTTATGTAATTTTAATAAATAATTTTACTAAAAGTGATTTTAGTTAATAATATTTAATTTATCCTATATGATTTTTAAAAAGTATGCAGATATTATAGTCGATATTTCTTATATAAACCTAAATAAATTATTTTCATACATGTAGGTATATATACACATTTATATTTTTTAACTCACAAAAATGCTATGCAGTATATCAAACATATAAACAATAACACAATTTATTTTTTTAATTTCTGTGCAAATATTAAATTATTTGTTATTAGAAAGTTTTAGTTTAAGTAGAACACACACAAAAACCAGTTTTTATGAAAAATAATTAGAGAAATTAATGTTATATCCCTTAAAGTTGTATAGAAATTTAAACTTTAATTTAAATGTACAACTGTGTATAATGAGTAGCATATTTTTATATAAAGGTCAATGTGATTTAAATATTTTCAGTATTTACACGATATTGTGGTAATTATAACCAAAAAAATTAATCAGAATTTTTAATATAATTTCCCCAGAACAATATTGTCATACAATTTGAAATGATATTTAAATTTTTCACCTAAATTTATTCTTCGAAAATTTATCATGTATCTATACATAAATCACTAATATAATTCTATACCTATGTGTGGAAACTTTTATATTCATTTAGTTTTTTTTAAGTGTAAATTCTTAGAGTATTCCTTAATCAATTAAGTTGTCGCTATAAATAAACTTACACCCCATTGCTATGAAATAACGATTTTTTTTAATATTCGAGTATATCAATAAAAGGAGTTAAAAAGTATATTAATTTAACGTCATATTTTGAATACCAAATATAAGTCGTGCATAAAAGTCCCTAAATATAAAAGAGCTAATTAATGTTTTAAACATTTATATCAGAAGAAAGACAAGTAGATAAATTAAGGATAAGCAGTCATATAATTTAATAAGTTGTTTGTTAGAATCGATGTCTAAAATTTTAAGTTCGACATAGTGTTTAAATTTTTCTTGCATATTCGCTAGTTTACATTCACTAAGGAAATAAACTTTTTTAATGCAATTAATTACATGGTATGCAAATTAATGACGTTAATTTCTTCTTTTTATTTATAATTTCTGAAAGTAATTAAAACTAATGACACTCAATTAAAATATAGCTGTAATTAATTATATCTATACTTAAATCATTAATAGTAATGCATATATTAGTATATAAGATTATTTTGTTTGAAAATGTTAAAAGTTACTGCCTTAATTAATTAATTGAAATTATTAAAAGCTTCTTACTTTGGAAACTAAGGAAAATTTTTAAGTAATAGAAATTTTCAATGCATTTGAGCGAATTATATTTATTCGAAGACTAATGATGTAATTACAAATTTCTCGTGACTAATTCTTATTATTTTACTATGACATAAAACGGTTATTAAGATAAAAACATTTTTTAAATAGTATGAATTTAGTCGCTAAAGGTAACGTGGCTAAACTTGTTGTCATTATCAAATTAACTGTAGAAATATATATATCTAACTTTAATAATTTTCACCATGAATACTTTAAAAGGTAAAGTTGCTTCTCTTAAAATATGTGTTGAAAAAATACTTTACCAAGACGTAATCTTATATCGTCGGTCATTATTTTTATATTTTAATTTTTTGCCCCAATAAGGATAATTAGTAGGTATAGGGTATGCATGCATCCAAAAAGATAATAACATCCAATAAGATTTAATAACACGTTTTTTAACATAAAACTTCAGTCTAAATTTCTACTGTACTTTTTTCAAAGTTTTATTTATCTAGTTTTATTATTCAAAGTTAATTTACCTTTATAGTTTTTGTAAAATGAAATGAAAATAGAATACATAATCTAATTACTAAATTGAGATGTAGGAATGAACAACTAAATTATTTTTATCAAACATGAGATCATATACATTAGATGTTAAACTTTTTTTTTAATTTCAGTTAGATATTATAAATTAATAAAACTAATAAACTCAATGGAGCATAAGCAAAACATAAATAACTTGCTTAATGATTTTACTTCTTGAATCATTAATTGTTCATTATTACTTTAATTATTACTTTATTATTTATTACTTTTTTTTAGCATGATAACAGTTAAGTTTAGTGTAGATTTTATAAAAAGAGGCAAAAACAATTAAATTTTTTTTTATAATTTGTATAAAGGATGTAACTACTTTAGTTAAGTTTTTAATGAGAATGTATAAAAAAAAGAAAATCACAAGATGTAACTACTTTTCTCAAAACACTGACATTTGATTAAGTAATTTGAAAATATATATATTAGTATTACATATGCGCACAAAAATGTAATTTTATAGGTAACTTTGATAATGAAGGAAATTCAATGCGTTCAATGTAAAAATAATTCTTACCATTTTACATAAATGTTCTTAAACAACATCTTTACTCTTAGTATCATTATATTAATATAATTTTAGTTATGTACTTTCAATAAATGAAATTAAATACCACCAAAAATATTTGTGCCACAATATAGTGGCATATAGAAAACAAATGTGAAGTGTACATTACCGAAAGAAAAATATAATTTAACTTTTTTTCTTAAAAAAACGTCTGCTTAATAATTTTTTTGAAAGAATTTATTATTTTTTTTTTGATTTAACTAGAAAAAATATCTTCTTTCAATAAAACTAGATTAGCTAGATTTAAAGAGAAAGTTACTGTGCAAAAATGAAGTTAAACCATAAACTTATTAAATGAGTATTGTAATGTAATTAAGAAACTTTACTAATTCCACCTATAGGGATTAAAATACGGGAAAATATATTTTATTAAACTTATCGGCATAAAAATATTTACCCCTTTTCCCCTTCAATAAAGTATAATAAGCATTTTAAAGGCATACTTTCAATTAAATAAATGCTTAAATTAAATGTTGAGAATTTTTATACTTTACATATTTTTATAATAATATTCTCTAAATAATATTCTTTAAAATTACTATTTTTATGTGAGTTATAATTGTTAACTTCTCTTTTTATTAATACGGAAAATAGAGGTGGAAAGGGTAAATATTTCACTATAAAACTCCAACATGGGAATAGAAATGCAAATGCTTTAATTAAAAATCATTGTATTATTTTAATCTTTAAACTTATTTTAATATAACAATGGGAAAATAATTTGCATTGAATGAAATGTTTTAATTTTTCATTTGTTCAACGATTTGAAAACAATTCAAGTTATGAATCAGATGTATTTTTTTAAAATTTATCTTAATTTTTGAAATTAATTCATAACATTGAACTATTCATTGATAAATAATTATATAGTAGTGCATGTAAGGTGCTATTTATAATGTTTTAGAGTGTAATTGTTTGAGAATACTTTTGAAATGTTTGGAAACGATTGACTTTTTAAGAAGTCTTGAATGTATAAAATAAAAAAAAATTCGAGTTCATTTTTACTGCAAATTGGAACATTAATGTTGATCCTGGGTAAAGGTTTAAAGGTACCAGGTTTAAAGATACAATATAAAAGGTTTTTTATGGGAATCACATTTCCATTCATAATAAAACTAGTTTAAATATGCATTTAAAAAGTTCTTTTAACATGAATTAGCACAATAATTTTAACATGTACTTCTTATCAGATTTATAAAATAACTCTTATGATTGATAACAATTAGCCATTCCGTGAATTTTGGGAAATATTTAAATCTAGTTTCTGCTACAAAAAACATAACGAGGTAAAAGGTTTTACTTTTCTAACGTTATGGTCAAAAAAGTGAAAAATTTAAAATAATTGGTACGAAAACAAAGGAGTGCTAATTTCTAAACTTTTCAAAATATTTCCAGCAATAGGATAAAAATTCAAAGAGTACCATTTTATGCTCTCCCTACGCTATTTTTTCAGGATAGTTTTTGCGTTGAATTCCAAATGATACAACTATTTTCACATAAATTGAAAATGCTGTTTACAGCGGTAAAACTTTCTGAGGTAAATTCCAGCAATAAAATATCTTCAAAATTTTATTTAACAGTTTTACAGAATTAAGATTTATGCAACGGTGGAATGGTTTAAACTTTACGACAAACTATCGCATAAAAAAATAAAACGTCTTATAATGAATGGAGAAAATATTTAATGAATACGGAAGCTGTTGAGTTAGAGTTTTAAAATAGATTTATACGTTAATAATAATCGTGATCTCTTCGTTGTAACACGTCTTAATGAAAATAAGTGTAATAATATTGAGAAGCTAGTAACCCACAGAAATAAATCCTGCTTCACTCGTACGCATATACTTAAAATGAGAAAATTAATAATTTTCTCCAAATGTTTGACAGATAAGAGACCTTCCTATTAGAGTCTGATACTAATTACCATACGCGTTTTCGTATGCTTGAACGCACAGAGTACCACGAAAATTGATCCAATAAGTCCTCATTAGCAGAAGGCTGACGTGGTAAAGGGGAAAGTGTCCGCATACCAAAAAATGGAAAGGAATAATAGGGCAGATAAGTGTTTTGTGGGGCAACGCGTGACTGCAAAGACACTTTGTATGAGGACTACGTATTAAGCAAATAGGAGGCACACCCAAATAGTCGAGGTTGAAACTCTTCTCTTGTCGGCAGTATATTTGTCGAAGAGTTATTTGAATTTTAGAGCGTTGTTTTCATATTTAGAAGGACAGTCAGCCTCTTTAGGTTAATGATGAGTCAGATGGGAGTGCTAACTCGAGGTTATTTTTGGCTGATTTGAGGCGCCCGCGCGTAATGGGTTTATTTTAATTTTGAACATACTAGCTATTACACTTTCCCGTGATTTGAATTTGAATTTAATGATAGTAGAAGAAGGATTCATTTAAATATGCAATATTTACTTTTGATACTTAGTTTGCTTTCGTATATCTTGAAAGTAATAGAATTTTTTAAATTGACTTTATAAATATTTAGTCATACCATATCATTTAAAATTTTTTAAATCCATATTTCGAGTTATTTTATAGATAAATAGTGCTTATAATTTTGATGGAAAAATATTTAAAAAGTTTTGAATAAAATTAATCAATATATGTTTTTTTTATATATAAATGCATTCTTCTTCACTTTTGTTTCAATAAAAGTTCAAACAATACGCAAAATTTTCGTATTGCATTTATTATTTAAAACATTTGAACTTGAATTAAAATCAACGATATTAATCAAGAAATTTGTGCAAAATGCAAATTAATTTTTAATTGATTTGTTATTGAAATTTTTAAGCTGATTCCACTTAGTAAAGTGTCAGTTACGTTAAATATATTTATGAATAATATAAATCAAAATTTTAAATTCAATTTTCAAATTTCTATGTTAACATTTAGTAAATTCTTTTAAACAAATTCCTTTAAAAATACTAAAACATGCTAATTAAATTAATGCGTTTTAAGAATTTATAAATAGGTAAATCATTAAAATTAGGTTAAGAAACTTTAAGCAATTTTCGCTAAAGTACCGAAAACAGAAAACTGTTTAAGAAATAATGCACATATTATTTGAAATGTGCATCATGTTTTTATCTATGATGATAATGTCTATATGCTAATCATGACAATAAAAAATTTCGTATATTATAATTAACCCCATGAACACAAATCTATATCTGAAAATATTCATACATTTTTCTGCAATGAAAACATTGATATATTTTTCTTCACAGTAAAACTTCATTCAATGTCATAGAACTTATTTTGAATTATTAACAAAATACCTCAACTGGCTCAGTTTGGCTGTTTTTCAAGTTTAGTCGAAAAATTATTAAAACATTTTAATGCATTATGCATTATAATCTTTTTAGTACGTATGTGGATGAATATTGTTTATACTAAAATAAATTAGGCAATACAGTTTAAATTAGTTAATGCTACATATACTATGTTATTTCGAACAAACTATTGAGAGAAAATTCTAGTAGTCAGTAGATTTCATATGCATTTATTTCCTTATTAAGTTGGCTCATCTAAAATAATCATGAAAAATATTAATGAAAAAATGTGAAAAATAATAAAAAATATTAGTTAATATATATTTTTATGAAATAGTAAGAGAATATTGAATAAATGAAAAGTAAAGAAATTATCTTTACGTTTTTTAAACTATTCTTGCAATAATCACTTGAAAATGACAAAGAATTAATTTTATTGATAATTATAAGGTACCGAAAAATAGACATTTGTAATCAAATTTTACATCTCATGTCTAATTTTTTAAGTAAAAAATAAAATGCTTCAATATATTGCATGTTAATCATTAAAATATATTATTAAAAATTTCTTATATAAGCAATTACACCTATAAAATATTATTTGCACTTTGCATATTATTTATTTTTCATTTAAGATTTAGAATTAATGTATTTGACAGCAACAAAATCTTATTTTAATTTTTAAAAATGTATCTGTACAACAAAGGAATTCAAAATATTGTTAATTTGCAATTACTTATACATAATCTCAGAACTAAAATTTAATCTTTTAATTGAAAACTGTTAACAGTTAAACTTATAATTAGACGCAATTCTCATAAGATTACAAACCAATGTGATAAAATATTAAGAATTAGACATTATAAAAGGTTTATAAATGATATATGTTTTATTAATTACTAATAAGCTGGTATAAAGTATTAATACATTAGTAAATATTCTCATTCTTCTCTTAAATTTAAATCTGCAGTATGAAATTAATCTTAAAAACATTGATTATGTTAGTTGAAGTAGAGATAGGGCCAAACTCTCAGATATTCAGTGTAATCTGAATCACAATGGAAAATAAAGAGCTTTTTTATGAGAGTAGAAAAGATCAATAATTGGAGAATTTAAGATTTACAATATAATGTACAAAATAGGATATTGAAAATGGGGAGCGAAAGTATTTTAATATAAATGAAGTAAGATATCTAAGAAATATTCGATTATTTTCTCGCTTTTTAGGGATTCCAATCTCTTTTGTTTTTTAAATTTGTTAATTTATATTTAACAATGAATTCCAGTTATCTTCAGTTCTAAGTATTTCGATGTTACTTAATTTATGTTGTCGATGTTCCATTGAAAATGCCATGATATGTGAACTTTATTTTCCTAATAAATTCGTGGAATTTTTCTGAGTGAGATAAGCAACAAACAGTATATTTTAATTTAAAAATATCAAATAATTAGCAAAATATATTGGCATATTAGATTTTAATCTATTTATTTACATGATAATATATTAATCAATAACTTTAAGAGAATTGAGTTCGCAGATATTAATTAGATATTACAGAAGATTTATTATCATATATATATATATATATATATATATATATATATATATATATGTATGTAGATTTTCTTATGAAATACTATTTAAACAGGTAAAATATCAGATAATATAATACATACATATTTCAGTATATGAATTGCATACCTAAATTTATCATAAAATTTGCATTAGTTTTATATTTTATACAATGTTTTGGAAATATAGCATATGACATGAAATTTAATTTTCTTGTTTGTTATTATTTTTTTTTAATAATATTTACTAGTTTTTAGAAATGTTATAATTATAGTCTGTCTTTAAAAATGATTCATTTTTAAAGACATACTATAATCTCTCTCTTTAGTTAAAGACATACTAAAATCTCTCTCTTTAGTTAAAGACATATTCATTCAAAACCTTATTATAATATGAAATTGAAATTAATTTTTTATATAGTTGTTCAAGAAGATAAGTATTAGTGAAAGGATTTTACTTATAAAATAATAATCAGCGTATAAAAAATACTTCATATTTTGTCTTTCTTGTAAAATGTCAAGCATAACATTGTTCTTTTTTATCCATTTAAATGGCATTCATTAGCATTTTAATACCAACATTATTTAATGATAAATCTAATAATTTAAAAATAAAGATAAAATAGTGATTAGATGAACAAAAAACAACAAAGCATGAATACCTGTCAAGAAAAGTTGTGGAGTGGTAAAAGGGAAAAGTTAATAGCTTTATAATTGATCGTGGGGGAAAATGGCCTAATATAATGACGATCAAAATTTGACTAAGCATTTTAAGTAGTCTTTAATAGTACATTATTGAGATTAAAAAATTCTCGACTTGTTAACTTGCAAAATGTGAAATGCCATACAACATAACATTAGCGGTAAAAGACAAGTAACATATTTAAGAAACTAAAGTAAAAAAGAAGGAGATGATGCCACATCTTTTTATCAGATTTAATGTTAGCAGTTCCCACATATTTTCAATCATGTACTATATTATTGTATTCAAATACCTACTGTAAAAATCAATTTTCTTACACTTTATGGATATCTCTTAAGCATTATTTTTCTTACACTTTATGTAAATTTATGTAAATTCTTAAACTTTTTATAAATTTTCTTACACTTTATGGATATCTCTTAAGTATTATTTTCCATCCATGTTTCACAACTATCAAGTAAATAGGTAAATATTTCTGAATTACATAAAAAATTGGTTTATTATTTTCCAAATTGAAAGTTCTTGTATGATTTTAATTAAAAGTAAAATATAATTTTATTTAAATATACTTATTATAAAAATGGTGGCGTAACACATTATAAATCATACGTAGTATTATGAAAGATTAATTGATGTTATTTATTATATTTATAAATTCTTGTTAATAGTTATATACATTTGTTTATCTTTCCACAGCTGATTGCAGTTTCCTGTTGGCGAATGCCCAAATCGTGGACTATCCTATTGTCTACTGTTCAGAGTCTTTTTGCAAAATCTCCGGTTTCAACAGAGCCGAAGTTATGCAGAAGTCGTGCAGGTGTACGTTCATGTACGGGGAGTTGACAGACGAGAGTGCCATTAGCAAAATTGAACAGTGCCTAGAAACACAAACACAGAATCAATTTGAAATTCTTCTTTATAAGAAGAATGGTGAGTAATTTTTGAAAACCATAGTTAAAACATACATCTTTTTTGCATGTAATTTATATCAACAGAGATTTTCAAAACAGAGCGTATGTAAAGTCATGGTGGGATTTCCAACCTGTTTTTTTAATTTAAAATACTATTAACATTATGAAAATTGCGGATAGTAAACAAGATGAACAGAATAAATATGTCTCAACATTTCAAGTAACTTTATAAATGAATTTTGATATTTCCCTAATTAATTTCAACAAAGTAAGATAAACTAGGGTATCAGCTTAGAATCCTTTTACTGGTAAAGGAGACAAATTTGTTTGGGGGAAGAATAGAAGGAAGGATTCTTAATCTAACCCAAGCTAATTACGTTGATAGTTGCTATAAGCAAATATCGGTCATACTGAACTTTTTGAAAAAATGTTGAAATTTACAATATGGCTGAGAGATCAAATATCAACCATAGCTTAGAATCACCATTTGACTAAGGTCCAAATTTACAAGTTGATATAATACTTGATCTTATTTTAATGATAATTTATATTGTTATCATTAGTTCACTATGACATTGCCACAAAATAATTGTAAAAATATATCAGTTAAAGTTTTCTTTAATGATAGAACTAAATCATAGTCACATACATATAATAAACAGGTACACGAATTATTTCTTTTTCTTCGGTTACTTTTAAATATATTGCTACTTATTAGATTCTTATTGTAGAATATCTATCAAACAAGGGTCGTAGTTTTCTTAAATAACAATTAAATTCCAGTTTCAACACTAACCGTGGTTATAGTACGGGAATTGACTGTGAAAATAATTGAAATTTAATTCAATTTAACAATTTTTTGAAGCATTTTAAATTTTACATTTTTACAAGCTCTTTTAATACTATTGTTTTGGAGCTGCACGCACTTAAAACCTACCATGACTTTGCAAACCTAATAAACTTTCATGACCATAAAAATGTAAAAAAAAAATGACGAATTTATCTCTTTCTAAAATTGTTTTTTTTAACATTCAATATCTATGACATTTTACTTTTATAAGCGAATACAGTAGTAAAAAATGATTCCGTTATTGGTTTTTAATTGAAAAGAAAACTGGAAAACAGAAATGTAGTCGATTACTAAAACTGTTTACTTGAACTTGAAAGAAATAACCTAAAAAATGATTCAAATTTTACTCCTGGAATATTAATATGGGATGAATATGTAAATTTTATTCATATGCACAAAGCATATTTTACCCATAAATATATTCGTTACAGATAAAAAAAAATTATTTTTATAGTTGCAGTTAAAGTTTTATTTTAAGGCATAAATTTAATAAATACAAACTTTCAAGTTAACTATTTTAATTTTTGTTTGACTGAAATGATTTTTATGTATTAATAATTCAGGCCGTTGGATTTTAAAAGTGAATTTAGATGTTATGAACGATGAAATAAATTTGTAGAAATTAAATTAATTAATATTAATTTGTAGAAAATAAATAAATTAATTAATTAATAAAAATAAATAAATTAATAAATATGAAGGGAAATTCCGTATTGTTATTCTTTTAGTTAAAATCTTATAAATGGCTTAAACAAGTTTACTCTGAAACAAATATGTTTGTTAATATGTAAATAATATTATTTTCATCAAAATCAAACTATTAATATAAATATATTTACATTTACACACAAAACTAAATAGAACATTCTATGAATTCGTTAAATGGGTATGTACTTTATATTTTTTTCCAGTTTTCTTTACATAAATTTTTTAAAATTTCTTAATTTAAACATTTAGAAAATCGGACCAGTGCTTTCATAGTATATTCTTAATCAGTGAATAAATTTTAATAATAATAAATTAATGGTTTTATACTCATGTCGAAAGTAATATTAAAGGTATTAGAGTTTTACGATTAAAATTATATTTAATTAATGATTAAAATGATTAAAAGTTATCTAGATCATGCTACATCCAGGTACCAGAATATTTTAAAAATGGCTAAAAACTAGTTACAACAATTTGAACTGTGTAAACTGTTTGAACTTTTAGTTATTGAAAAACTAAAGACATGATTTTAAACCCTTTTTATTGTAAAAAAATATGGAATTTAGGAAATAAAAGGAATCATATTATTTTATTTTTTAAATAATTTTAAACTTTGAAATAATGATTTTACATGCAACTGTTACAAATGTATTGAATATGAAAACTAATGATGAAAATTATATTATTTTACAGTTTATCAATTGATTGAAACTTTTACAACCAAACAAACTTAAATAATTTTAAACTGGCAATTCTTTAGAAAACTGTAATTGAAAATAATAAATATTTTCTGCTTTTTAATAAAAGAAAAATTTCATTTTTTATCAGAAACACTTTCTTAAAATTTTTTAATAAAAATATAATGAAAACCAAATCTATTTTTTTTCTCGAAAACAAAAACTTAACTATTTCCTTTTGATGATATTTAAAATCAAATCCCATTGTTTTCCGCAGTATGTAATAATAAGAACAAATAAGAACAAAATTCTTTTATTCATTAACAAGAATAGTTAATAATTAACGAATAGCAAATATTGTAGTAATCATTTACTGAGATTCATTATTTTTAATCTTGTATTGATTGTTGAATAGGAGAAGTTAACTAACAAATACTTAAGTATTTAAACATGATTTATAATCATGTTTAAATCGCCTATTTGGCACAAAATTGGAGACAAATTGCCAAATAGGCGATTTATCGCCAGACCTATTCACCTACACAGCCGACGAACTGAAAGCGCGTTTTTAAATCGATACTTTGTTCACGGTTTCTCTTTGTGTGAAGGTAGGCCTTTACCTTAGCCATATAGAAAAGATGAGACTATTTAAATGTCTTTGTCTCACGCTACAGCGAGACCTTCGGGACCACTAACAGATTCATCAGAATGCATGCTAGAATATACGAATGTAATGCTTTTTGGAAAACCCGTTACGGAATTCACTAATTACATCTTTCAACCTTAAAATAAAGGCAGAAATGAGCCAAATTGAGCAGTTTGAATATTTAAATCAGAAATTGTCATTTTCATTATGATATAGGAGAAAAAAATGGGTTTTAAATGACTTTTTATATTTCTGACATAAATTTTACATGTTAGCAGAGAACATTCAATACGCCCCAGAGTAATTGCGCGGTAAATAAATCAAGAGTCCTTTTATTTATTTTTACAACCTATATATATATATATATATATATATATATATATATATATATATATATTTTTTTTTCCAAAAAATGTTTCAAATAAAGGAAACTTTCATTTATGTCATTTTTAGATTTAAATATTCGATTTTGTGAGAATTGTAATAATTGTACGGTTTACGGGTTCCTATTATTATATTAAGTAAAATTTTGTACTTTCTCTAACAAATCTAACAAAAAAGCTTCATTTTTCTACTGCAAAAAAAATGAACGAGATATTTAATTTCTAAATTCGGATTTTTTTCTTTCCTTTAATTTTATAACTCTAGTAAAAAAATCGCTGGAAAACACAACCTTTTGTAGAAAACGTGTTTCCCGTCCATACTTGATGTGTGTCTATAGCCATGTTGCCATACACGTTATGTTAGAAGTTATAACAATGTCACTCGGAAGTCAAGCATAGAAAATTTAATTTGTATTTGAAATTGTAATAAAATAAACAAAAATTACGGATTATAAAATTCTGCAACATTTATTCTATTTTATTTATGATTATTTTACAAACATAGTAAATTAAGAAATGTGAATACTCTAAAACCTCCAAAATTGATGCACTTTAGTTTAAAAAGAAAATACATAACTAAATGAGCACTATAGTAAAAGACTCTAAATGTAGTATAAGAAATAAAATTTTAGCATTGGAAATGATCTTCTATTTATAATTTATTGATATAAATTAAAATTAGACAATTTATAGTAAACAAAATTCCAGATAAGATGAAAAAATGTTAGTACAATTATTTGACATAAAAAAAGAAAGAAGAAAATATTATCCTTGCGTAATACACGTTCAAATAGGTCACTATAAGCTACTATACAAGTTTGCAACCGTAAATACAACTCTTCATGCACGTTTGCCAGTATGAAGGTGTTACGTCCGCGTCATAAATACTTTGATATAAGATTAATAAACTTGTCGATGCTGGTGTATAGACTTTCTCTTTAATATAACCCCAAAGAAAAAAATCTAAAGGAGTAAGGTCAGATGATTTGGGGGATAAAGCATTCAATATTGCCAGCATAGCCGATGATGCGTTCTCTTAAATATTCTTGTAGAAAACATTTTACTCTTGCTACTTTATGGGGAGGTACCCCGTCATTCTGAAACTACATTTGAGGCAATAAATCTAGGACAATATCTTCTACAAACTCTGACACTATGTTTTGTAACATTTGGATCTTTTTCCAGTTAATGTTTCTTCTTAAAAAATAGATCCAATTAAAAGAATTTCAAATACCACATCAGACGTTGATGGACCAGTACACTTGATGTGTAACTGATTCCCTCCTGATGGATTTTCAATTTTGGACATAGCTCCGATTCACTATATCAGTACGTAGGAATATTGTTTCATTAGTCCATGAAATATTTGACAAAAAAATTTGAAGTATCATCACTCCTATTCGTTGTCCAATTGCACCAATCAAATTGGCAGTTATTATCCAAAGGTAGTAATTTTTGCAACAGTATGACATGATAGGATACGCTTCTTCAGTATGTAATATTTGTTATACACGTTTCCATTGATAAACCACACAGTCTGTTAATTTCAAGTGTAGTGTTATGTGGATTGGCTAAAGCATATGCCAAAATACCTTCCTAGTTTACAGTAGAACCTGTTTCTAATGTTCTCTCTGAACCAGGATGACTAAGAGTATTTCCTGTTGCCCTGAGCCAACTCACAACGTTTTTAATAGTTTGTTACTCAGATGGGAAATATCTGGAAAACGATTAGAGTACACTCATGCTTACATTGATTCTTTTGATGAATTCTGTTGACATTCGCCATAAATAATAGTCATTTCACAATATTCGTTTGGAGTATAGATTCCCATTATTACAAAATGTAACTAACTACATCATTTATTGCGTGCCAGTTAGTCCGATTCTACTTTTATTTCACGTCGTAAGAACTACGTTATCACTACGTCATTCACTTCGTCGAAAATACTACGTCAAAATCGCTATTTCAAATTGATCAAGTTCCTCAATTACGCAGAACATGGTAAATCAATCAGAATGTAGAATTATGCTTCGATATTTGTTGTTTGCTTGAGACATTTGTTCCTTTGTAATAATTAGGAAAAAAAATTGGGAAATGTATCAGTATTCATGTCTTTAGGGCACTTCAGAATACAAAGTAATTTGAAATTTAGCGACCAAATCCTTAAAAGCAAAGCAAATGCAAGCGAATTGCAATGGCGAAAAACAGAATTAACAGTTAAGAAACAAATCCGGGAAATGCAGTAAATAACAAAAATAACAAAATTTATGTAGTAGCACTTTTCCGGATAATCGAGAGGAGTCGATTGCCGGATTACTTCTTTTTAACCTCAAATTTTCAGAACGTTTACACACAGAAGGTTGTTCGTAAAATTTTTTTT
>JAPDSC010162384.1:204897-259317 GCA_026290005.1 Latrodectus geometricus | reverse complement strand
TGTGTGTGTGTGTGTGTGTGTGTGTGTGTGTATGTGCGTGTGTAAGAATTATATAAAGAAATAATAAAAATAAAGTATTTGTTTGCCGATTGACTTTGACTCTTTTGTTGTGTCTATAAATTTCATTTAAAAAACAAGTTTTCCTCAGTTTACTTTTTTACTACAAAACCCAAAAGGAAGTAGAATTATTTTTATTTATGAAAAATAAATAAAAAGAAATTTTTTTTAAATAGCAAGTAAAAAGTTTAAAAATTTCTTTTTTAGAACAGATGTTTAATTTAAAACTTGTATATTTAGTAAAATTTTAACAAATTAAATTAATTCTGTTTTCTTATGTAATTAATTTTTGTATGTTTAAGCATTCCTAGAAATGTATTCTTATTCACGAATAATAAATTGCATAGAAAATTGATTGCATTGATGTATCAGAGAAAGGAGCCTCTTTAATTTTTGGTGAAGAAAACTACTCTCATTTAAAAATCCAAAACAAATATTTTTTTCTGATGCTCTAGTATCTGCTATTTTACTTTATTAAAATAGAAAATTATATTTTAGTGTTTTAAAAATTTTATAAATGATATAAATAAAATAAATTAGTGTAATTGTAAAAAAATTTTTCTAAAACATTTTTATCTTTGGAAAACTATGAAGGCTGAAGATCGTTCTCTGAGAAACAATTCAAATGTTGGAGTAGAGATAAATAACAAACAAAAAACCTTCTATGTTAGGGCTGTTATCTGGCAAAAAATAGAATTCGACTGAGCACTCTGGAACGGATACATGAGGTTTGATGGAAAAAGCAATTGTTTCTTATAATGTTTGCTCGTTTCATGGTTAGTTAGTTGATTTTAACTTAATGTGAGTAGTTACCAACTCTCGTTTCTTTTAATCAATTTTATCCTAATACGTTTGCTTTTTATAGAAGAAGTGAAACAAGATATATATCTCTGAGGTATCATTTACTGCATTCAGATACAAAAGAAAGTGTTTTTTTAATAGTATAAAAAATATTTTTCAACAACTCATCAATATTCGGAATATTTCAGTGGAGTTGAACACCATTCACGTTACTTGATGAAGAAAGTTCTTATGTATTAAATGTATAGAATCGATTTTAAAGAATATCACTAATAATAGATCTTGAAATTCTATTTAATCATTAAATGATCTATTAGGATAAATTTAATCTTTCTCTAATGGTAAATTTTTTTTAATTATTTGCTCAGGTGGTAAGTAATTTACATACACATGTCCGTGGATTATACCTTCTTTAATAATAAATATAAACATTGAATATTTTGAAATTTTCTTTTTAAGTATAATTATCACCGTATTAAAATTTAGTCAACAGTTTCTTAAAATTTACGCCTGTAATTTGTGAAAACAGAGAACTATAGTATTTGAATGAATCTTATCCATTTTTATATAAAACTCAAAAACATTCATTAAGTATTTGAACCTTCATTTTAACTGTTTAAATCACAATTGTTGTAATAAATTCTACTAAAAGTTTTTATAAATTTGACAGTCACTTTAGGAAAACTATTAAATAAATTTCAGTGAATAACTTCACAGTTATGTAATCTTAAACATAAAGTTAATCTTAAACACAGCTTATTTCTGAAACTCAATATGATTTTAAAAATGATATATTTTACAAAACAAAATATTTCTTGTCTAGCTTTCTATCTAAGAAATTTTTATATTTTTAGGGCTTTTTATTAAATATATTAGTGCATTGTGATGTAAAATACAGCCTAAAAATCACTTTTGATAATTACATGCAAAAGTAATCATTTTCATAAATATAACTTTTGCATGTAAAGTACTTTATTATCTTGATAGTTATTATAACTTACTTTTATATAAACTGCTTTACCACGAGACAGGCAATTCCAAATGCATAATTATTTCTTAGGTACTAAATACCTAGCTGAATAAGGTTTTTTAAAGTTGAAAGAAACATAAATTTTTTCAAGTTAATATATACACAAAAATTACTAATAAAACTCTAACACTAGATAAGAAGAGTCTGGATTATATCTTAATTATTTTTCTGGAAAGAATTTATCTCCGTAATTAAGAATGAAGAGAGCAAAATATGAAAGAAAAGTATTTTTCTGGTGAATCTAAAGTGAAACAAGACTATTTTCCTGTTCTCCCTTCTGATATACTCTGTACTTTCTTAATAATCAAATAGTCTTTTCCATGTTTCCATTTGTCTTCTTTTCATTATTAATTGACCGTTAGAATAATTTATTTCCTACACACACAGTCCATCTCTAGGGATTTGGCGTCAAATCAACATTCTATTGTTTAGGAGTATTTATTACAAGCTATTAACATCGCCTATCAAAGTTAAGAAATATTTTTTGTTTAATAAAAGGTTTTAAAACACGATAGAAACAATAGTAATAGGTTTTTACATTAAACGAGTTTCAAATTAAATATGAATTCAAATTAAGGTTAAGCTGCTCGAAATAAGATTTTTTATAAAATACACTGCTAGACATAAAACTCAATAATCACAGTGAAAGTTGCGATAGTTAAAACTTTTCTTAATTCATTTGATTTTTACATATTTAAAACCTCTATAAATATATGATTTTGTTGTTTATGTGCAAGTGTCTGAAGATGAGAGAGATCTTGAATAAAATATTAGATATATTTTTAAAATATTTTCTCCACACCAACTCTGAAGTTTTTAGTTAATCTAAGTGTGCATGCGTGAGCTATTAATATACATAAATTTATAGTTTTCTTTAAGTTCTTTACACTCATAAATTTATGTCTGAGTACATTCTAAGAAATGTAGGAATATCATCTAAGAAATGTAGACATCAGGAAATAAAATAAATTTCCCAAATTAATATTGCTATTTAGTAATAAATTATGTTTTTATTTTATTAAAATTTTTATTCATGTTTAAAATAAAATTTTTTAAATTTGTAATATTAAAATAGTGCGTATACATTTATTTAAAATGAAGATAATATATATATATATGTAAATAATTTCTTTATACAGAAAGTATTTAATTCGGAAATGAAAATAATATTCATTTGTTTAAATGTATATTTATTATGAAAAAAATATAAAAATTGAAAATATTAAAAAATTAAACTATTAAAAAACATCATATTGCATTAGACTGGCGAGTTCCTTATTTGATGTTCAGATATTAAATTAAATGGGTAAAGGAAAAATTCTCACCTTTTTATAGTTTCCCTTACAACAATTTGTATTTACAAATTGTTTATTTAGTTTATAATCTCATTAATATTATTTTAAAGGAAATTTAATTTTTTATAAAAAAAAACTAGCATGAAAAATTATTTGAAAAAATAAAAAATAATATGTTTATCATATTTTTACAATTTTCAAATCATTTCATAAAGTAAAATAACAAACGATTTCAATATATTCACATTAAAAGTTTGACTTTTAAACTAAAATATATTTTAAAATTAGGAAATAGTTTATTTAATATTAAAATAATATATTCGGACCAAATATTAATATTATAAATATTATATTTTTCAAAAATAAATTCTAATTTATTTTTGAAAAATGTAAAATATTCTAAAAATGTGGGAATGTAGGAACTAACATACAGCAATTTTTAAAATAATTATAAAGAAATGCATAAAAATTAAAAAAAATTTTGTTATTTTACACTAACAAATATATTATTCCAGTTTTTTTTATAATATTCTTTTATTCAGATATTCAATATTTATATAAAACATCCAGTTATTCATAATTGTTCTTCGATTGTTTTCCATGAGCATATTATATATATTATGAGTTGCTAACATTATATTACTCTTGCTTTTGACATATTTTATCCTACATCAAACATCATTTTATTTGCACACTGTGGGTAAGATCAAACAGCATGTGATTCTGAGCTGCGGCATTTATTTATTTGGCTTGAACAAATGTTGATTGCTTTCAGTATGACAACCAATTTAGTACAACAAACTATTCTTCTATTGTTAATTCTTTCTTTCCGATAAATATTAAGGCGATTTTTGTGTTTTTTTTACGGTAGTACTACCCTTATTTAATATCCTTATATATGGAACTTCTCAGTTGGGTATCTATGTGTGTATGTTTATTTGTTTCAGAATTACAAAAATAAAAAATATATAAAAATAAATTAACTTTCATCTTTTTCAAGCATTAGAATTTTTTTAAAAATATGTTGTTTATTTGTAAGTATTTATAAACTTTGATTTTTCCATAAATTGTTTTCATTTTTATTGTGTTTAAATCATTTGTGAAGATTTAGAATAAAATGAATTCAATGCAGAAGATATTAAGAATTAATTTATCATAATTTTAAGCATGTTGTTAAACTTTTAAACAAATTTTATTAAATAATATGTTTTATAATTAAATAAAAAAAATTATCAATTTCGCTGAAGTTGGTTTGTTATAAGTTATTTAAAATACTTTACATATCAGAATTTTTCGTTATTCAGCTGAATATGAATTAACAATATTTATAAAACAGATTTGTTTAAAAAAGAAAATGCTTTATTTCTTTCCAAAGTAAAAAATTTCCTTTTTTTTAAGTAAAAAATTTTCTTTAATTTTTAAAGCTTTTCAATATTTTTAAGTTCTGGATTATAATAAATCAAATTTGTTTAAAGAAAGAAAATGCTTTACTTCTTTCCTAGGGGAAATATATTATTTTTTTAAAGTTTTAAAACTTTTCAATACTTTTACGTTCTGGATTCTTCTGTTTTCCTTAAAAGATTTCGAATTATTTATTCATGAACAATTAGGAACAAAATTTAAAAAACGTCTCAAGAAAAAAATTAAAAGAGAGTTATTCGAGTTTCAAAACTCTTCTTTGTGACTCTCGGAATTTACAGTTTTGAGTGTCGTTTACCTAGTATTTTTCTATATTTATCTATTTTTCTGTAACAATAGAATAAACACTTTTTCTCTATTTACCTTCTCCTCTTTTTAACCTTAAATTAAGGATATAAACTATCGGAAAAATCAAAAGAAATTTTGATGTTAATATTTACATTAAATTGAAGTGCATATTTTAAGGATATGCAACAAAAATAATCATGCTTTTTATTGTTTGTTCAGAGAAACATTTTTTTTTACTTTTTTACAAGACCATACAACGTCTACATTATAATTTATTCTTCCAAGCCGATTAATTTTAAAAATGAAATAAAAAGATAAGTTATTAAATAAGAAATTTATCGTAATTAGTCGCTTAATTACTTATATAAACATTTTGCTTTTAATGGCTTTTAAAAATGTGGCAAAAGAATATAAAAATTTTGTCTTTTATTAATTTGTTCTTCTTTTAATCTTTGTGTTTACTCGTGGTGAAAAATTCTTCGTGCTTTCTGTGAAGAAAAATTTAAGTAATTCGATTAAGTTATCCAAAAAATCACATTTTACAAATTAATATTTTATGGAATTTAAAATATTGAGTAATATTTTATGAGTAACGACATTAAAATTTTAAAGATAATTAATGATTGAAATATATTATTTTTGAAATGCATCTTACTGATTCGTGTAATGTTTTAATTTTAATTAAGACGCATTTATTCAAAATTTTCATGTAAAATACATATCTTGAATAAAATATGCATTTTTTATAATAGTTTTACAAAGACTTTCAAATTTGTTACAGTAATTTCTAAACTATTTTTCAATCATGT
The DNA here is from genome assembly GCA_026290005.1 of Latrodectus geometricus. Taxonomy (NCBI): domain Eukaryota; kingdom Metazoa; phylum Arthropoda; class Arachnida; order Araneae; family Theridiidae; genus Latrodectus; species Latrodectus geometricus. Next base: position 253,618 of record JAPDSC010162384.1, on the reverse strand, counting down.
TTATTAATTGAATACTTACTTAAAAATTGTTTTTATTAATTATATGAATTATAATGGGAAAAATGCTGAGTTTACATTATACATTGAACTTAACTTTCTGGTTTAAATTTTTACCTTTTTTTAAGTCATAACCACACAAACAATTTCGTAAAATCTCTTAAGAAAGATTAAAGAGATATAATCCATAATCAGGATTAAGATTCAAGTATAAAAAAATCAAGATGAAAGATTAAAGATATTATTATTTATTTTAAACCTAATAGATTAAATCAGTGTACTGAATGGCCTTGGATTCAGTAATCTATTACACAGAGAAGTATAAAATTTGGGAACTCGTATGCACATTCACAGATTAATCCTAAATAAAAGACATTAATCTCAGATAAACCAAAAGATTAATATCTTTTATTTATATATCAATATGCAGTTATGATACCTTGTTCAATTTAATGGTTTTATGACTCAAAACTTTGTTTCATGTCAGCTATTTATTCTAGACTAAAGTCCACTGCATTTTTCGAATTACATAATTGAATTAATTCATTCATTTGATGTGTGTAAAAAACAATTAGTAGGAAACAAAGTAAAAGCATGTGAAATAATTGTTTTAACTGAATAATCATATAATGATCAACTGAAAAGTATCAAAGATATTCTTTGATTTCTACTCTATGCAAGAAGATAAATACAGTGCTTTATAATGAACGTGGAGTTGGATCCTTCGGAAACAGAGGAACCTTTAATTATGTTATTTTAATGAGTAAAGGAAGTGCTTTAGAGAAATCTAATTGATTCAAATGACGTGTTAGCATCCAATTATTAGTGAAATTAAATATGAAATAGTCTTACAAATGGTATTTAGTTCTCAGTCTAATCTTTCAAAATTTTATCAAGAATTTTATAAAAGATAATAAAAAAATGACAAAAAATGTGATTAAAATAACAAAATAATACGATTATTAATAGTCAATGTAAATTTTAAATATATGGCTATAGTATATTATTTACAATCAATCGTATTTAAATAAAGTTTTTTACATACTAATTTGTATAGTTAATTGTATTACTTTTTATATATATTTTAGAAGATTATGTACATTAAATATTTTCATGTACATAAACTAGTTTAGAAGATTATGTGTGTACATGTAACTAGTACATTAACTAGTTAGATTATGTACATTAACAAGCATTTTCTTGAATTTAATAGATAACGGTTTTTAAATTGTAATGAACATTACATTTTTAATACTTTATTCTTTTTAAATGCTACAAATTTCTTAATCATAAATATTAATCAATTGAACCGATAACAGTACCACTGTTTTTTAAAAGTTTTAATCATAAACTTTAAAAAAATAGTGATTAACATAATAAGCTAATATAAATAAATATGTAATAGAGAAAAATGAAAACAACATTTGAAATAATTTTATTAAAAAAAGCATCTTAAGCAAAACCAAAAATATTAAATTCAGATTTATATTCTTATTCTAATTATATGTAAAAGCATACATGCTATGTACACTTTTGTGTAAATATTATTTCATCCCTTGAATTTCTTTTTATAGAAATAAAATACTTTCTTAAAAAATTGAGGTTTGAAAGAAATATGGAGAATCTGCCAATATAATATAATTAGACAAACGTCCTTCTAGTAATAAAATATGCTTTTGGTAAAATGGTTGAAAGAATGTTGTAATCACAATAAACAATTTTAGATAAAACTTTATCAAAGTGAAATTAAAAAATTTATTTTAAATGTGGTAAATGTATTAATGTTACCAAATGAAATTTTTATCGTTAGCTAATTAGAAATTGATAATATCTATATTAAATTATCCGTGAAAGTTATACAAATCAGCAATAATTTTAAAAAGTTTAATTAATTTAATTTTGTTTATTACTATATGTATTTTAATGATTAGTATCACTTATTGTTCTGGTTTAAATACTATATATTGTTATCATTTACATTTTGTTTTTGATGAGAATAAAATGGATGCATGTTTTTAAAACTTTTACTACAAATTTTCATGAGACAACAATCCATTATATTTAACTGCAGTTACAATGTACACTTTTGCTTGTCTCCGTTATTGTGGAGACATATCAGTTTCTATGCATTATATTTTATAAGCTAATGTTCAAAATAAATTACTTTTGTTCAAAATAACTTTTAGATACTTTTTATGTAACAACAATCATTGATATAGAAATAACGATTTCTATCATTGTTTCGAAGTACAGTTTAACGCACCAGAAATATTTCTAAATTTCGCTGCGTACGATGATGAGCGCATTTTCTCTTTTTATTTCCAAATTGTGTTATGCATTTTGTTGGATGTGTAAATTGGCTGAAATTTTGTAAGCAAAGGAAAAAATAATGTAAGACTTATGAAAAACTTCTAAGTAAAGTAAAAAATCAAACAATAAATTTAATCTTACAATTTTTAGTCTTACTTTTATCAAGTGTAAAGGAAATAGTTTTAAAATGAAGTTAATATTTAGAAATTTAAAAGGAAATATTTGAAATGCAGATAAAATATTACCCTCGTCATAATATTTGAAATAATGGTAAAAATATAATACTAAAGTATTGAAAACTGTGTAATGCATATTTATAACACAAGAAGTACAACCTTTCCAATACAATATATTTAATAAAAAGTGAGAAATCTTTCCTCAAAACAATGCTTTATCGACAAAATGAAAAGGTGAAGCATTGTATGAAACATCAAGAGAATAATTCCTTACACAACTAAATTCGCTCATAAACTACAGTAATTCAAAATTGTTTTGATGTATCATATAGTTTATTACAAACTAAACTATGTTTAATTTGAAAAAAAAACTGTATGTATTTAATTGATAATAACATCCTTAAAAATATTAATAATAATAATTATTCAAACATAAAGAAAAATATGATGAAAAATGTTATCGAATGAAAGGCTATAAAAATATTTTCCCTTAATTATTTTACCTAATCTTTGCTAAGTCAAAAGTTTAATGAGTGTATATACATATATATGTTTAAGGGGAGTTTACTATATTAAATTCAACAAAATTTCTAACAGTCATAATATATTCCTTAAAATTAAAAATAAATTTTATCATTCCTAACTGAATCTCATAAAAAATCCAAACTGTCCCATACCCATGTTTTTTTTTTAACTCATTTATGAAACAACTTAAAACAGGTATTAACTTTTTTGCTTTAATCTTTATAGCATTTCCTTTTTCATTTTTTAAAGTGAGTGTTTTAATTCCAAATCCAAACTTGCGGTACATAGTCATCTTTCAGTATTTCTACACATGATGTTTAAATACCTGATGTTCAAATACACGTCAATGATGATGTTTTAAAGGTTGGTCAAGTTATTAAGAGATGAAGCTCACACAATGACGTCAAATTTATCTAGTCAACTGAAGTAAGATTAATTGATCTTGGGAGAGGGGGAGCACCCGATCAAGTCATGCGGACGTAGTAAGCTGTTAGGAAATTCATTACTCAGATTAATCTTTATTCGGAAAGTGTTGATAGTAGACGAAGTGTCTAGATAGTAGCTATTTATTTAGAATTATTCCTAATTAATAAGCTTGTAAAATTACAGACTATATATCATTTATAATATGCCAATACCTATCATCTGTCAACGTTGCAAGTTATAATATCATTATTATGATCACGTTCAGACACATGTAGTTAATATATAGCGAAATGAAACCAAAAAACTCTTTATGTTGTAGAATTAATGCCCTGAAATGTATTAGTCATTTACCATAAACCAAAAGAATTTTTGTTTATTATGTTTTAGATGTCATGTTTTCTGATGTCTTATTTTTCGTTTACTTATTCCAATTAACAGAAATGTTACTTCAATTTTTTTTTGATTCTAAAAAATATTTATCCAAAAAATGTAAATGTTTTAAAACCATGTGTGTATGCGTTTCCATTTACAATATTCTCATAAATAATTCTCTCGCTAAATTTTTTTCACTCATATTAAATATTTGAAAATGTTGCATAATTTATAAAAACTTTGCAAAGGAAAATATATACAATATAAATGTTATTAATTACTTTTCATCAATGATCTTCAATTTTTAATCAATGATCTTCAACATCAGAGTTTAATTTTAATCACATATATAAGAAAAATTAAATTTTTCTTCACTAACATATTTTAAGTTTTGATAACAGACTTGATTGATTTTAAGTTTTGATAACAGATATATGTTTGATTAAAGATTTAAATTTTTCTTTTTTCTTTTCGTATTAATGATGAAAAGTCTAAAAGTAATTACAAAAACTCTTTACTTAACCAAAGAATATTAGCTAAAATAATTAACTTTAGTTTTTTTGCTAGAAGGTAAAATTCTACAATTTTTTTTCAACCATCATTAATGCATTTTTTCATCTTTATACTATTTTGCTTCTTTTAAAAAAATTTAAATGTACCTTTGTGTTTTATGAAATTCTGAGACATTTAAGCCAGTTTTGAATAATAAATGACGCAGACTTTATCAAAAAGATAATTTTTGAAAACTCTAATGTGCATATTGTTCATTAGAATTATAATATTAGCATACAATGGCTTTATTTGCACTTTAAAAAAATTGTACCTTTGCAACAGTAAACTCTTTTCACTATAAGCACAGTTATCTAAATATTAGTTTGGGGAAAAAGTAATCCATTATTCTTTCGGTAGACGACTGTAGTTACCGATATCTCGCAAAGTATCGATCAAACATTTCAGATTTATGCTCGTTAAAAAAAGTGATATTTCGCACTAAACTAATTCGTTTTTTTTTTTTTTTTTTTTTTTTTTTTTTTTTTTTTTTTTTACCATTCAGTAAATATTACAGAGTGTTAAAAATAAAAATTAACAATGAGAAAATTGATACATTTCACAGTTTTTCTTTGCTAAAGGCAAAAATGCAAGCAAGCAACATGCCACAAATTGTGAATAGTATTTATGAATCCTATAGTGGAAATTACGAGCAATTTTGGCCTCACCGATTCTGTTTAAGTACTTTTGATGCTAAAAATAATAATAAATTTACATAAAAATATATACCACTTTAATTTTTATACTCAAATTATCATTATAATTAAAGGAGATTTTAGAAATAATAGTTTTGTATGATATGCGTTATCTGCTTTCGAAATTATCTGCAGATTGATTACCTTCCAAATTAATTATTGATAATTGCCTTTCAAATTATCACATAAAAACATAGGAAACGATATTACATAGAATATTTGGACTGCATCCAGATTTAGGCATTTTCTGTAGGTAAAAATATTTCGACAAAATGTTATTTTGCTGAAAAATATTCTATTTCCTTTTAATTTGTTTACCTAATTAATTTTCTTGAGAAATAACAAAAAAATTAAAAGGTAAAATATAAATTTCTTTTGATAGTGCAATGATTATTTCAAAACTGAAATTTATTTTCATAATGTTAATAATAAATATAATAAGAATTATTTAAAGTTATAAATTAAAGTTTTTTGAAATTCCTTATTCGTTTTTTTAATGCATTTTACATGAATTTATTATTTTAATTTATAAAATAAAATTAATCAAAAATGTTTTTGAAAATATTTTAAAATCGTTTATAAATTCAATGCTTTTAAAACATTTTTAAGAGAGAAATGGAAGTTTAAAAATAAACTCGCAAGATTCAAGACAAAACATTTCAGTTTCAAGGAAGAATAAAACTGTCCAACAGTCGAAATTTCACTTTTCACCTGCATTTGTGTTGACATTTTATTGGCCAATACGCAATCGGGTCCGCAGTTGTGACCAAGAACTTCTTTGTAATCTCCAGTAGCAGCTGTTACGTAAAACGTTGAAAGCTATTTACATTCAGCTGTCTAGCTTTTCATTTTAAATGTTTTCATTCGGTACTTTTAGATGGCCTTTTTTCATTTTCTATTGATAAAATTTATTTATACTTTGTATTAATAATTTAGAATTGATTTATGAACTAGTTTTTTTCTTTAAAAAATGGTTCAAATAATTTAAACATATTATAGATAAAAATGAACTTAGGTAATGGCTTGGTAAAAAATCACTTTAAGAAGCTGTAGAACGTATATTGATAAAAATAAATATTTATAATAATTAATATATTCATATATAATATAATTCATTTTAAATGTCGCAGATTTTTATCACGAAATTTTCATAACTACATCGAAATGCATCGTAATTCCAATTCAATAAACCTTTATGAAGCATTATATCTTTTTAATTTTAGTTTCCGAATGAATAGTTAACATACTTCTGGTTAAATATTGTCATTGAATTTAACAATAAGAAGGAAGAACATAATATGTAAAATTTAATGCAATTTACATGTAACATTTAATACTTAAACTACTTGTTTTATTTCCTTATAGTTTAAGTAATTTAAGGAAGGATTGCTCACTATTTTTACATATTTATTTTCGTACAAAAAATGTTAGCCCTTGAGGATTTTATTTGATTTGTCAAAGATAAAATACTGTGGATAAAGCATTAGCTTATATTTAAATATTAAAAAATTGCATAATATTTCTCAATTATTTGCTAAACTATTTTTTTAATTAAAACACAAAGAATTAAATATAAGAAGGCATTCCATATTGCTATATTAGATTAAATATTAAGAATCTTGTAGTGGAATAATTAAAGATATCCTTTTCTAATATAGAATTTTCATTTAAATGTGAAAGTATTCGTAATCATATAAAAATTAATAATCACAAGTAATAAAATAAAAAGGGTAAAAATAATGATTTATAATTACAATAAAAATTTATACAACATAGTGATTATCATTTTTAAGTTATATGTGTTGATAGAGCACTAATTGTAGAGAAAATTACAAAAATAGTTTCGAGGTTGCATATATTAATGTGCCATTGAGCAAATCGTATTAATATTTTATTAAATATGAAATAATTATTATTGTGTACTAATATATATATATAATAGTTTTTTAATAAATCTCCACATTATATATATTTGGATTATTTTTATGGAAATTATTTTCAGTAAAATAACAAATTATTTGTATTTAAAATAAAAGTTGCGATTGTTTTATAATTTTCTACTCACCTAGTAAATTTTAATACGAAATGAATATTTGCATAATATGTAGTTCCTTTTAATAGAGGTTTGAGAACTATATAATTTAAAGAAAAGTTGATAAATTAATTTATAAATATGAAGTATTTTCAAGCAGAAATCATAATTCTGTTTTAGATTATTATGTTACCTATAGATATTAAATATGAAAACATTTCTTATTTTGTGGAAAAATGTCAATAGGGTAACGTCACTAGCTACAGCAATATTTTTAATAAGGAAAAACTATACTTCTAAAATTTAAGTTGTGTATGATTTATGTATGCATTATTACTCGTGGGTTAAGCCCATTAAGAAATAGGGGAATAAAATATGAATTATAGACTATTAAGCTTATTCTAAAAAATACTTAATATTTAATTGAGTTTTATATAATATGCAATAAATATATACATATAGAGAGAGAGAGAGTATTAGCTTGTCTATTATGCATCAGAAATCTTATATTTGATTAATAAGTCCATAATTTAAAATTTTACAGTTACAGACAGAATTTGCATTTTAGAGACATTAAATTTATTTTTTCAGATAATTTTATTATTTCATTATTAGTATATAATATTTGAGAATTTTTTTATTTCATTTAAGGTCCTTAATTTATATTTAATTAATGCTAAATAAAGTGTATTTTTCATTGCAGAAAAAGTTGTGAAATATCATATATTATAATGTTAATAGATTCACATTACAGACTATTAATAAAATTCAATTAAAAACTAATTTTTATAAGTAATTATTAATTCTCTTTCTTAATATTGTATTTTAGTTTTTACTTTAACCGACAATACAAAAATACAGTGTATTTCTTTTAACGATTTTAAACTTGATTATTTTTCTGTGATTTAATTTAAATTAAATTCACATCTTATTAATGAAATGATGTAATTTATACCAGCAAAATATGAGCTACATTTATAAGGAAATTTTAATTAGAAATAATAATTTTAATCATAAATGATAATTTTGTATCCATTAAATTAAAAAATAGTGAACAAAGTAAATCAACTTTATAGAAATACTATCTTAAAAGCTTAATGACTAAAGTACAACCTAATATTAAATTAAATGCTTATTAAAGTCTAAGATCGATTCAATGGTTATATGTATGTGTTCATAGGTTATTAATAACTACTATCAATATTATATAGAATCATATTATTGTCCAAATCAAAAAGTTTAAAACATAAAGTGATCTAGTAATCATTATATTTGTGATGGTTTTGCAACGGTATGTGGATACGACATTTTACTTAATTTTTGCTTATGAATCTCAAATAAAAAATATGCTTCTTATATGTAAAACCTTTGGTCTTAGCATATTTTCAAAATTAGAAAAATTTTTCATTTCCGGTGTCTTTACGGGTGCTCACGCAGATGAATTGAAGACATCACCAAAATCAAACAGTCTAATAATCGCTACTAACTATATATCCAAAATTAAAATACTCATCTCTTGAAAATTGAATCAGATTCAATTTAACCTGAAAATAATGGGTGAATTTCTTTAAAAAAAATTGAGTGAATATTTCATATGACAATGCATTTGCTTTAGTAAATATGTCTCTCGAGAAAATATTTAATACACACACATAATAATAATGTTTAATAAAAGTAGTAAAGATCAATTGTTTTTAAAAATTATTCACCTGGATTACATGCTCCTACTAGGTTTTAGAAAAAACATCACAATTTTCTTTGAATTATAATGAACAAATTCAAGAATGTTTTTTTATTTTTTCCAATGCCAAGGCATATAACAATATAAACACAACAAACAGGAAGAAAGAAATGGGGGGAAAAAGAAATGTTTTCGTCCCATACGCAGTCGAGCGACCTAATAACGCTCCTTTTCTGAGAAGCCCCGAATTTCTTAGCACCATCCTATGTGGTCTCTTTCCATGATTCCATTGTTACAAAGAGGGCTGACTGGGTTTGGTAGGACACCTATACTAAAACAGGGAGCTGTCAAGCAGTCGTGACCAACAATCAACCGAAAACTCGCAACAGCTGTGGGGCGGGTCTAATCAGGAATGTCCTGGATAATCCTCAACCAGCTCTTTGTGGAATTTTTTCTCATTAAATCCTGATGAACGTTAAGGATAATTTAAGAATGTGAGTTATCGAGTATACGAGCTTGAAATTCAGAAACAAATATGGTTAAATCAAATAATATTTTGATATTTTCCTTTAATTTCCTTGATATACTTTTAATTCCTGTCTTTTTACACGGTTAAAAACATTAATTCAAAGAACAAACTTTAAAAAAATCACTCTTCATTGAAAACAGATGTATTAAAGCTTATGTAAGGTATCTTGAACAATAGAACTTTTAATTTAATTATGACATACACAAGAAATTTATAAAAATTTCATAAAATATCTTTACTGTTAATAATATCGTCTTTGATTTATTTAATTTTGCCATAAGATATTAAAAGATGCATTTAAGCATTATACTATTTTGACTATATTGAAGTACTAAAATTTTAAGTATTCAAATGAATAACTTTTAATTTAAATATGCAAGCAAGAAATCACTTTTACAATTTTTCTGGAATCGAAATTAAATTTTATATTTTAATAAAAACTTGTTTCATATTTTATCATAATTTTAATAATATTAACATTAAAATGCAATTTCAAAGTCTGATAAGTACCAAATATTTAATCAAAGGTCTTTTAAAATCTTTGAAGAATGAAATTGTTAGAAAACTGATTTTACTTTAAAATGCTATTGAATAAATTGGTTTTTTTAGGTTAATGTTTAATAAACTACCCTATTATAATGTTTACTTCCATAAGGCAAAAGTCTTTTCTTCTATTACTTTGCTTTTCATAATTAAAATTTCAAGCTTAATTTTTTTTCAAATAATTTATTTCTTATTTATCAATAGTATATTTTTCTTTGCTGTAGGTTTTCAGTTGCCTTATATTTAATTCTGAAAAAAAGATAATCTATCACCAAAAAAGAAAAAAAATCAGAAAAAAAATTAATCAACTTTATTTGTCGTCGAAAAAATAAAAATTTTATAGACAATTTGGACATTTTCAAACATGCAAAAGATTCTAAAAATAGCACAACACAAAATAATTAGAATATTTTTTTAAATAAATATAAACAGATTATGTAATTAAATATGATAGCTCTAAATATTTTAGCATCTCCCAATAGGTAATGACGTTTGGAATAAATCTGATTAATTCGCTTTTGATTAAGTGACTTGGAATCAGTTGAAATATTGTAATAAGTGTGAAGAAATTAAAAATCAAGCATTTCCTTCTATGGTTTAAAATTAATAAAATGTTTATCTTAAACTGTGTTTATATAACAATAACAGTTATTCAACTTATTTATTTTGCAAGATCACATTTTATTATTGCTTCAGTGTAATAAGCAGTTATCCCGAGCTAGATAATGATTTTAATATCTGTCAGTACTTATTTTAGGATCATCTAATAACTAAGTTAAATCTACTTTGGCAATACCATTTTCTATATAGTATTTATTATCTTGAGTGATACATACATTCAGTATATGAATTGCAGATACAATGTAAGTAGAAATTGTTTTTGTTAAAAGAAGAATTATGTAAAGGCAAAAAAATAAAAATAAAATAAAATAAAAAACACCTGAATAACGTAACTTCCTGTATGATCTTATTTTTGACCAAGAAATGAGAAAAAGCACTTTGTTCTTGGAGAAAAATGAAAAACTTAAGCAGCTTAAAAGTCAAAGAGAAAAGAGAAAAAAGAGAATGACAGTAAATAGTTTAGTCCCAAAGGAGACGATCCTAAAGTTATCAAGAGCAGCAATCAAACAAAGTTCTAACACGACATTTTGGAGCAACTGAAGTAAAGGTAGGGCAAAACGCATTTCCTTTTATTTTAAGCCATTTTCGATATATCGGCTGAAAAACAAAATCGCAGGCTTAAGAAAAGGATAAAAGAATATGCAAATATCTGATTTATGACTAAAGATGTGAATGTATAATTTTTGACTTAGACTGGGTTATTTAAAGAATAATATAAATAGACTTTTTTATTCTCCAAATTTTATGAAATACAATTTTATGGGACAACTTTTCAAATAGCATTTACTTTTTCTGATAACTATACAACAAATAATGAAAAATGTAAAGGAAAAGTAATAATTTGATTTCTATAAGGATGAGGAATATTCTTAATTTAAGTACCAGATAAAATTTATGTTGGGTGATATAAGATACAATCTCTGATGAAAGATATTTTCTTACTTTTAAATTGATTCGTTCACTATTTTTATATAACAGTTGAGAAAAAATGTGAAAGTGGCAAAAATTTTAACTCTATCTAACAGAATAAAAATAATAAACAACAAAACAAATGAAAAAAAGGAAAATGAAAAAAATGCAACTGAAATTATTTTTACAAAAAGGACAAAACTGTAATACTAATTTCAAAGAAATCTTAAAATCAACTTACTATTAAATTATTCTTAATTTAAAATAAGGTTAATCTGCGCTTTAGGTCCCCTACTTTGCCAACTCACGAATTTGAAGCATTTTCTCGCGCATGCTCAATAATTACTCGTTTGTTTTAGCCTTTTCATTGGTCGCTAATTAAATTTCACTTTGAAATAGCGGTAGAATTTTCGCCATGGCATCGGTGTTTTTGAAAATGCGCCAAGGAGGAGACCTAAAGCGCATTTTTACCTAAAATAAATTTTCTATATTTGAATAAATTTCTTCAGTTGTAGGAACATTTTTAATATAAAGCCCGAGTGTTCGAATTTCCACCTTTATGCTCTAACAGGGGCGAAAGTGATGGCGCCAATAAAGTATGACACACAGTGGGTGTGTCATAGTGGTCCTGAAAGTAGGTGGGTCTTCATAATTTATAAGCACGGTCCAAACTCAAGACCCCCAAATTTGGACTGCAACCGTCATAGGTATCATGGAAGACATTAAGACTACGAAGTAGCATAGCAAACACAGTGGATCTTCGGGTAGGCTGGGATTCGAGCTCACCACTTTCCAATAACGAGAATGAATGCCATAACCAACCAGTCCACCATGTAGTTGCAAGAACATGCATTAAGTAATATGAAAAAAAATTCTAAACTACTTCAAAACGCAATTTTATTTTCAGTACTTACGAAAGTTAAATTTTTTTTAATAAAATTATCATGATAATTTGGACAACGATAAAATTTCAAGACTTGCCCCGAAATTGCATTAAATAATTGCATTAAATTGATACAGTGAAAAAGTAAAACAACATTCTAATTGTTTCAATCAGTAGAGTTTAAGTATCTCTAAATTTTTTTCAAGCAACATAAAACTAAAGAACTTTTATCTTTCTTCATTAAAAAAGTCAACCGAAGACATAATAATGATGTAGTTTCTCAAAGTTTGTGTCAGCTGATTTTGAGCGTTTATCGAGTTTAAAACTTTATTGGACATAAAAAAAATATTACTTTAACACTTAAATGCGGATTGATTATAAAATAAAAATGCAAATGTATATTGTATTTATATTCTTATCAAACAAATAAGTTATTTCATCTTTGGATCAAATAATTCTTAAGTTTAATTATTTTTAAACTTATTATCATGCTTGTACTGTTTTATTAACTCACTCTTTTTTTATTTGACATCTTTTAATTAAACTTTTTTTTTATTTAACAACTCAGTACATTACCTTTAAATTCAAACTCAGTTTAGAATATTTATTAAAAGCATCACTATATACAATCACAAATTTTATCTATTTATAAATTGAGGAATTTGTAAAATTAGGAAATTTTTCACATTTCGAGATTGATAGAAATCAGGAATCATTTCGTATGATAATGCCAAATTTTCTTCATTGAAAATTTACATTTTCAATGAGCAATCAACTCATTAAACATTCAAATCTAGAATGAAAATGAGCAGTTTTACAGGTAACATTAAAGATTTTAACAATAGCAATTGCATCTGTACATGGAATAATATTTGCTTAAATCTTATACAGCTCGAAAACATGCAGCGGAATATTGATGATCCATCATTTCAGAAAGATTTAAATCTTCAGTGCACGAAAGCACTTTGAAAACTGTTATTTTGGAAATAAAGAAAAATATCTGCTTTGTTTTCAAATGTGTGTTATTTGTGTTTCTGGGAGATCATCTGATTGCTCTCCTAGATCTTTCAAAGCATTTCCATGATAAACTGCATAATGTCACGTATAAAATAAATAAACGCTCTTCAAAACTAAAAAAAAAAATAAATAAATAAAATATTACGGAAAGAAAACTTATTGCTAGGAAAACTTTAAATCATTATTTATAATTAAGTCCCCTAAAATATTTAATAAAATGAAAATTTTATTTATTTCTGAAATATATAAAGAAAGTTACAAGGAATCCGTTATTTTTTCTAATTCTAATAAAATGCTTTTTTTTAAATGAATAATTTCTGTTTTAAATAACATCATTATTATTCATCAGTAAATAGTGAACCAATCTCTTTCATTTACAATTCTTTAGTTTTGAAAGGCTAATAAACTAATTTTTCTACTATATCAACTAGATTCAGTTACGAGCTCTTTTATAGTATAAAAATGAACCCACAGAAATTCTTCAAGTGTAACATTAATTACGCTGTTAATTCTTAATTTTCACCACCGTATTAAGAGTCTCACAGGCAATGTATGTAACCATTTGAAATGCACAAAAAAGAATACAGCTTTGTGGCATATAAATCTAGCAATAAATTTCAATTTGGTGCATATTTATTTTCGAGTGATTAAAATATTATACAGCGTAAAAAATTGAGCACAAAATAATACATTTTTAACTTTCACATTCATGTACATGAAGTATGCTCAGTATAAATTTGATAATTTATTAATTATTAAAATTTAAACAACTTTATACATTTCGGATGACACCTAATAACATTGTTTATATGATAACAATGTTGTTTGGTATCACCAACAACACACATTATTATCATATATCATATATAGCACACTCTATTGGCTGATTACATTGTTCAAGCAAGCATCTGGGAAATTAAGAGGTAAACTTGAAAAATAAATTTTGCCACAATGCACTATATATTTGCTATGATATAAAATAAATTAATTAATTCTATTATATCAATATTTAGTTAATTTTTGTATAGTACTGTAATAAAGAGCGTCCTAAACTTAAAAATTAATAAATACAAAACTTATAAATTTCAGACATTGAAATTTTATTCAAAATTGTTTCATTAATAAGTGTCTCACACTTTTCTCATACAAGGTATAAATACCCAAAAAAATACGATAATCATTTAAAATTAGTTCCACATAATATTATTGTATTATCTTGGCTGTTTTCTCGAAGATTGTTTTTCAAATCATAATTTCGTTATTCGTCGAAGAATTAAAATATTTACACACTATTTATTTTTGTTAGTTAACTTTATACCTGCTATGATTAAATAAGGCCACCCATTCCAGGAAAAAGAAGCAGAAAAGCTGTGATCGGTCAAAGGGAGAGAAAATGTTTTGGATATGTGTTGGTAAGAGACTAGGAGTATATGACCTTAACTGCTATAGGAATAGGCAATAATTGTTTGAACTGTTCATAATTGTATGTTGTTAAGAAATTTGCTACAGTGATATAACGTGTCATAAAATTAGTTTACAAAAATGATCAGCTTTTTGTTAGAAATTTGGATGAATGTACAACACAGTTTGTTTAAAGTATTACAAAGTTAAAAGTATTCAAAGTTAAGACTAGGATAATTTTGTTAATGTTTTATAAACTATAAATTGTTGTTCTTCTGAAGAATCCTTAAAGTAAATGTAAAAAATGATTTTGAAAAATCATTTTTTGAAATAGTTAACAAATTATTGTCACTGAATTATTTTTAGTTTCTTAATAGTTATTTTTTTATACACGAGGGTTAACTAATTTTATTCGGTATCACTGATAAAATGCTTAATGCATTACTGGGAATAAGATAATAAATCTTATTTTTCATGTTATTTTCGGTGCTAATCATTTACTTATTTCTTAGTTTTATTAATTTATAACAAAGAAAATAATACCTAAAGAATAATGCAGTTGTAAAATTTACTTTAAAAATAAAATATAGATACGCTTAAAAATAAAATATATTTTTAAAAAATGCATTTTTAAAAGAAGAAGGAATATTTTCTTTAGAAAAATATATAAAATGTATTTTATGGAGGAATAAAACTTCTAGGAAATTGTTACATTACTATATTTGCTTTTATACAAGAGTACTTTTTTCCATTTAAATTTCATTTTATAAAACTATTCCTATATAATTATTTATAAGTATAGATGATCAATATAGAATCTCAAATGATTTTTCCCATTTTTAAGAATATATTTTATTGGTTTCACTTTAAATACGCACACACACGGGCACATATATATATATGTGTGTGTGTGTGTGTGTGTGTGTATTATGTATTTTCTAAAAGGTCTTGTAAAATTCCAGAACTTATGATAACCTCGTAAAAGGTTTTCTCCATCTAATTTGTATCAGTTCTATGACAGTAATTTAGAATAATTAATTTTTATTACATATTTTTCTGCAATATTAATTGAGAAATAAGTTAAATAGGATTATTTCAATTATTTGTTTGAATTTAAAATATAAAAATCTATTTTTTAGATGATAAACTATTTTGAAACATATTCTTAGGGAACACCAAATATATTCTTTACGGATATTGGTATGAAAATGAGCTGGAATAGAATAAGTATTCATGTATCTAATGTTATATTTTCTTTTCTACAAACAATCCATACTTTTATTGAATAGATGTAAGAAACACATTGAAAAAAAATCGGAAAAAAACTTTCTCATGTAAGATTTATAAAATTTCTCATTATGTTTAATAGAACATAATTTTTTACTTTTTCTTACTTCTTGAAGTTTTCTATTGATTTGTTACCCAATGATATTTCTCTATTGATAATTTTTTAGAATAAAAGTATAAATTTAAAAGATTTTCTTTTTAAATGTATAATATTAAAAATTCATTCATTTCTTTCAAACAATATGGAAAACCCAAGAGAATAATTTGAACTTGTACACGTTTCTGGCCTAAATTTTAATCATTATATTTTTTTATATTACTCTATTTTTGTTTTAAAGTTCAATTACGTTTTTTAAGAGTGATCAAAAAATTATATTTTTCATTATTTGATTAAACGAATATATTGTTTTACCGATGAATCTTTGATTATTGATTAGAGACATTAAGCATTAGAATTAGAATTATATGGTATTTACAATTATAATTTTCATTATTTAAATTAACAAGTTATAATTAAAATCTGTGAGTTATATTTTCAGTACGAGTTTATATTCAATGTTGTTGGTTATTCAGTTATGCACACAACTTAGTATATACTACATTATATATACTATAACTTAGTATATACTATATATACTATATAATTCATTCAAATTACGTCCATTATATTCAGCAAAAGGTGATTTTAAATAACTGATTAAGTAATGAAAAAATTTTATCAAATGTAATGCGCATAAAATATTTACGTATGTCATCTAATATACAAGAAGATATATTCATAGTTTTTCACTTTCATTAGAAAATTATTTTATAATACACACAAGAATTAAAGTAAAATAAAGCGCATCTCTTATACGTTTGTACACATAGGTATATTAAAGTCTATACTATATATATAACTTAGTATATCTCATTCCACATTAGTTATTTTTATCAAATGCTGAATAATTTAAAATAATTAAAATAAAACTATAGGTTACATAAATTAATGTAATAATAAGATTGCTATATAGGGAAATATTTGTGAAGTAAGAATTTGTGTCCTATAATGAAAAAATTGATTAGAAATTTTTAACGGGATGTATTTTTTGGAAGAAGTTTGTTTTGCTTAAAAATAAAGTGATAAAATTGTTTTTGTTAAACTTTTCCAGTTACAGAATAAAATTATTCAACTTTTAAAATACAATAATAAGATATGAAACACATCAAAGTCCTTGTAACAATTTTGATTTCATGTAAATGTTAGATGCTTTAGTATCAAACAAAAATTGTACTTCTTATTTTTATGTGGGTCAATCAGGCAATGAAATTGTCGACTGAAACTGATGATACTAATCTATAACTTTTTATTAACCTAATTCGCTTACAATTAGTCACAAGAAAAACACTTTTTACAGATAAAATATTCATTTTTACTACTAAATTATTCACTTATGCAGTTATTTATTCGATAGTAGATAAACAATAAGCTTTCATAATTCGATATTGATTATCACTCTTACAAATGATACATGCTAAAAATGTATAAAACTGTCAAAACAAATAATGCAAATGTTGTTGTTTACTTGGTAAGTTTTAACAACATGTGTTGAAAACTGTAATGAACCAAAAATGATGCGACAAATTTTAGTTTTGCACGTAAGTACTAAACTAGGATCGCAATACTCTGCTCACGCAAAATCCCAATTTTCGTTGTTTCACGAGAGGTGCAACAAGCAACTGACAATCAATGTTTACATACAAATAACTGCGGCTTTTTTTTTCTTTGTGCTGCGGATATTAAATAATCGACAAAAAAGTCAGAGCCCGAAGGTTTGCCAGCGATAATAGTTTCTCTCATTCAGTTTTTTTCCTTTGTTCAACAACGCTCAACAATTTATTTACACTCGGGATATTTTCTGAATGAAAGGAATTCCCTTTCGATTTATTCGTAGTCTGAATTTACTGTTGAGTTTTTGCTTTGAGAGCTAGAAAATTATACTATGGTGGACACCTAAAGCAGTTTTCATACATCACCATCCGAATTGGCTACTTGCCAAAAGTAGCTACTCAATTCACAAGCGAAGTACTCTCGAAGAACAAAAGAGGAAAATACTCTTAATAATACCGTAAAGCCTGGAAGAAAAGGCAATATTTTTCTCTTCAGGTTTCATTTCTTCCAGGACAAGCTTTTCTGTAGCTAGTGAATTAAAAAGAGCTATGAGGTTGGAACTGTACTTTGCAGATATTTTAGAAAAAAATTTTTCCGAGAAATATTTATGCTCATCCATTCCAGATTAAAGCTTTTCTATTAACTTTATGAGTTAAGATAAAGTTGGTTCAGAGATGCTTTGGTGCTTCAGCATTTATTAACGCCTTTTGCATGACAAGGAGTTAATGAGTTTTTTAATAAAGTTCTTTGTATGTTTGAAGTCTTCATTATCATACTATTAAAACGTAACTTATATTAAATAATAAACTAGTATAATAAGAGCACAATAACCTGAATGGTAAAAACAGAAAAGTAAGACACTTATTTATTGTATATCTCAGAACAAATTTATCGAGAAACTTAGGATTGCTCTACAGAAATTTAAAATATGCATGTATGCTTATGTGTTTCCTTGAGTATAATATTCGCTTAGAAAATGTTCAAAGTATATTTTAATGTTTTATTCCTTTCTGAAAATAAAAGTCCGATTATTGAAATTTAGATACTAAATTGAAAGTCAAATTTATTCAATCAACATGAAGGTCGTAACATCAAATTCGCTGATATTTTTAAGATGACATTTCTTGTTGAGCAGGAAAATTTAAGATTAAATATAATTATTCAGTAAATTATGAACTTCATTTTCGTTAAGGATAAATTTAATTGATGAATACTAAAAAAATACATTTTTTTAAAAATTATTGACTAATTCTCCGCACTAGCTCTTTTGAGAGGAATTTTTTTGACGTATGTCAGCAAAATAAATATTTTATTAACTACTTCAGTAAAAATAATTGCAACTGAAATTTATTATGGAAAAGTTGTCAAGATATCAATGAATAATTTCACACAAGTTTTCAAAATTGTAATATAGAGGCAATTTTGAGAAATTCAAACAAGCGTAATAAGTAATTTAATAAAAGTACTGAAGAAGCTCTTTTTAAATTTCAGGGAGTCTTACAACTTGGACAATGAAAAGTGCAATAAAAAGAAAGATCAGTCGAATGTAATCAATTACTGATGTAATATTTCAAATACCACTTGACACAATTTGTTATACAACATTTTAAAATAAAAACAATAATTAAAGCATCTTTTTCAGATAGCAAGTAGATTAAGAAAAATAATTATGAGACAAGACAGTACTATTTTTTTTAAAAAATTACACGTATTCATCTAAATAAAATTACTGAAAGCATGGACAGATTTTCCTATTTAAAACAAATATTTACATTTAGATTTAATTTCTTATAATTGTCTGTTTATTTAAGATTTGTAAACATTTAAGACATTAATTAAATAAAAAAAACAAGTAAATAATAATGAACCACAATTAATCAAGATCTTTTACATATGGCTTGTCTTTGCGTTTATTTGAAAGATAAGAAAAATAATACAATAACAAATTAATTAGAAAGACTTATTGAGTTAATGCTATTTACATAAACTCCCATGTTATAAATCCTGAAACACAGATTTTTGGTGAATAAGAAGAGATTGATTTCTAAAAATTTAAATGCATAAAATAAAGTTCGAGATTTTTCTTTCGTATTAACTAATATTATAAAACAGAAAGAATATGATGATTATAAATAATTTAATCTTTCATAACTTTTGTTTTCTTTTACTTTTGACAAGTAAAAAAAGAAAAAAAAAGAATAAGAATTTTAACTTATTACTAATTTACAAAAAGTTTTATCTAAAAATAGCAAAACGACATTTCAAATATATTAAATTGTTAGCAATTATCATATCAATAAATATTTTTCAATATTCTTCTTTGTTAATAACTCTGAGAAAAAGCAAACAAAAACAAAGTAATCGTGAATCGGAAGTGTAACTAACCTAAGATATTTTAATTCATATATATATATTTATATTCATGCAATCACACAGAAATTGAGCCTTTTCTACTTTGATTGTTTTTGCTTGTTAACTATTAATGAATTTTGCTATCTTATATTTGTCACATGATTTGTCCTGAAAGATCAAAAAATCGTCTTTTTGAATCTTATGATTACGTTTCAATAATTTTTATTATTTTAATATGCGTTGTGCCTCTCGAATTACTGTATTAAATGACACAAATTACATACATTTTTAAATTACAAAATGAACATGGATATTTTATTTTATAAAATTTCATTTAAATTCACAAATGGATTTTTAAAGAATAATTAATTTGTTGATAAGTTATCTTTTAAAATTCGAATACAAACCTTTTTTTTACTTTTAATTTATTTAGAACTCTTATAAAATGTCTTCGCTGTATTTTAATTTGTTTTAGTAATTCATTTTTATTTAATTACTTTCAGTATAATTCAATAACTGAAGTATTGCTGCTCATTTTTGTTCTCTTCTCTATTTCAAATCCAATTTTGAGAATTTGTTTTCTACGGATTTAAAATTTGATCATTTCTGTAGAAAATCTTTTTCTCTTAACGAACATAAGTTCATAGAATGAAATTTATTATTCTGTTAAATGTAATGTAAAATATATAATTTATTTAATGTAATAATAAGATTAGTTATGTAATAATCTAGAATACTCATAGTCATTTAAAAATTTAATCCTCTGTAAATAGAAAAAGAAACTTCCACTAAAAATAATATTATCTCTGAAAAATTTGCAAATCGCTTAGAAATAATATTATTTTGTAGTGCAAAATTAATCATGTACCAAATTATCTTGTAAAACTATTGAAAATATTTTAATTTATCCTAATGTGAATAAAAAATCTAAAAATATATTAAAATATTTTACGTCAACAATAAACAGCTTAAGAGTACTTCTGTTAAAAATACTTTTGTATATAATTTACTATATTTTACACAATTGTAAGGCAATCAATCGATATCAATCACTCACTTTTATCTAATTCATTTTTACTCAACTTAGGATAACTTCTAAAAATGATACGATAAATAAATATTTCAATATTTTATATACAATGCAAAAATTATTAAGTACTTTTGAAAAAAAAATATTTCTGAAGTTTGAGAAAAAAATGCAATGGCAATTAAATGAAATCTGCGAGACTCGTCGTTAACTATGACTAAATTTATATCTTTTTTAAGCAAGAATTTTTTCATAAAAACTTTCAAAAATAAGTTTACATAGTTATACTAAAAATTCAAGCATAGATGATATATTAATTTTCTGAGTTAATTATTCTTATTAAAACGAATCTTTATCGCATTCTTTAAGAAGGAGGTAAATTCACAGTATATGCATTTAAAAAATGTTTCTTTGTTAATATATTATCTCTAATTTTGATTGGTTAATTAATTAATAACATTCATTTCCGAAATTCAAAACAAAATTTCTTAAACAAATCTCATAATAACTATTGTATGTTAAAATGCAATTTCATCATCGAATTTTAAATAAATTATTTATTGATCATTTGTTTATCCATTAATAATATAATGAGGAGTAAGGATTATACATGAAAAATCAGTTGAATTACAGTTTAGAATAAGATAAGTATCAAGTATTGATATTGATAACTATACTTGTTATAACGGAATGCATTTATCATTGAAAATTGAATTTAATTTAAAGTTAATATAACCAGCGTAGCAGATTTCTTAACTCTTTGAAATCATTTATTTAAATTAAAGTCAAAATTAATATTTTATTAAGTCATTAAGTTTAGAAATAACAAAGGATTTTGTCTTTTATTAAGAGCTTAATATATACTATAACGTAACAGAAACATTTTACTGAACATAAAATTATATGATCTATAGCTAATTTCAGTGATTACCTATGCAGATAATATAAAGCCACTAAACTGGATCTACTTTTTAATTATTTTACTTTGGAACTAAATGATTTGATAAAGATTTCGGATTTTATCTGCAATTCAAAGCTATTTTGCTTATCACTCAATTTCATATCGACAAAATTTTATACAATGTAACATTATTTAAAAACTTTTTATCATTCAATAACAGGTTTTCAATCAAATAAATATCTATTTCCTTTCTTAATATTGTAATGACAATCATATTAATACTAAATCAAAATTCAAAAAATGAGCACATATAAATCATTCCTTCCATTAAAATTCATTATTTCTTAAAATATAATTGAAATCTTTTTATCATTAATTTTCTGTAAATGCTAATTCGAAATGAAATTAGATATTTAATATTTTGAAATATTTTACTTTTTGTAAGATTTATACATTGGAGTTTTCCTGTTCTCTCTCTCTTTGTTTCCAGTAAATATGAATGATGCTGACGAAGATTTAATTAGTGAAAGTTATGCATTAAATATCGTATCATTTACCATAAATTATTCTATTGTTCACGAAAAGCCATCTATTAATCAAAAACATTGCATTGCCATATCGCATAATGAAATATTACATGTAAGCAAATTTTTTAAACCGATTATTTAAGGTGGAATGAATCATATTACATCTGACCTTCTACTTAATTCTGATATTAATTCATGTTTTAAGTTGAATGCAGATAATTTTATTACAAAAACAATTAAAATAAGCAGATCTTTACAAATATATAAAAGTATGTTCGTATATTTTATTTCAAATTTTTAAGAAATTCATTCACTATCATTGTTCGTGCTCAGTGTTTTTATCAATATCGAATAAATTAAAGTTTTTTGCATTAAATATTGGGAGTATATTTCAGAAGCCAAATATGAAGTTCGGTTAATTTCATTAACCCTTTCATTCCATTTTTAATTTCTAAAAAAATATTACATAAATTCTATTTATTAGATCAGAAAATCATCACAGTTTTATTACCTTTGATCATCACTTAGTACTTCATACAACAAAAAACCATTTTTTATTAAAAACATTGATTTATGTGACGACATTAGTTATTGAGGCATTTTTTTAAGTTATGCAAATGAACTCAACAAGTTTATAAATAATTCTTAAGTTTTTATAAATATTCTTTTTCTTTCTTTCCATAACTAATAATTTTATCAAATCTTCAGTTGTATGTGTGTGACTGTTATCACTTTCACGTATCATTGCAGAATTAAACAAAGAGAAGCATTCATGTTCTCTGGGAAAAGCTGATTAAAATTTTTGAATTTAAATTTTTTGCAAAAAATTTGGAATTTAGTAGTTTAAATTTTGCATATTTATTATAATTTATAAAAATGTATTTCTTCGATCTTACTGAAGCTCCACTAGCATTTCGATTTTGAATAGTCAGCTTGATCTCCAGACCTAAATCCCATAGAACATCTTTGGGACTTTCTTGGTAGACAGGTTAGTGCTTTATGTCCTCTTCCAAGGTCTGTATGAGAGCTGGAAAACAGTTTACTCCGCGTCTGGTCTTCGCTTTTTTCAGTAACTGACAACCTAATTGACAGCATGGAAAATTGATGCTACCAATATTTTCCATCTAGTATTGGGCATATCCCTTATTAAAACTCCTTTTTGATATGTTTCTATGACATTTTACCACATGAAACTATGATTATTATTTTTTCCAAGAATGGAATTTCCCAGCGAGATTGCTTTTTTGTTGTAAATCATATATGGGTTTTTCTTATGTTAACTTCTGTGTTGTAATCAATACATATCTAACTGTTTTGTGCACATGTCATCCGATTTTGTGTTTCTATATTCATTCATTTACAAATTAGGCATAAAAAACCATATGTTCTTTACTTCTAAGAAAAAACGTAAAAATTTTCTGACGTTCTGACGTAAAAATTTTCTCTATATCTATATGAATGTTGAAAAAATGAAAAGGTTGATAGTACAGTTGTTTTACAATAAATACAATAAAATAAAAAAGATTCAGTTATTATATCAAACAAAAAGTTAAGCTTTGCTGTACTTAAAATAATCTAAAATTTATTTTAACAAATCATGATGGGCTCAAATTTTGTTGACAATTGAAAGTTAAAACTTAAAAATCAAAGAATTATCACAATAAACTTTTATTACAGTCAAAATGAATAATTTTACCTACCGTTTTTTAATATGAAACAGCATTTTTATTCAAACACAAAATTATCAAGTAATAGCACTGAATTACGTGGAAGCAAATGGCCTTAAACTACTGAAAGAAAATTTTAGGTAGAATATATTATCCATGTGGCATTCTAAAAACATTCGAGGATTTTGAAAAATTCCGAACATAGTTGAGAAGTTTTTTTCCCATTATTCTAAGACATATAATTTTTTCATTTTGTAAAAGTAATTAAAAAATGAAATAAAAAGTAATTAAACAATGAAATAAAAATATAGGGACACAAAGAGAGTAATTAAAAAATGAAATGAAAATATAGAGCCACGGAGAGCTTTTTTAGATTCAAAATCTCTAAAGAATTAGGTGCAAAAATTGTTCTTAATAAATGAATTTCTCATTAAATTAATTACGTATTATTAAAAGTTAATTTGTAAAAACTCATACCATTAAATTTTTATCATAGTAAATTGCAATACCATTGATTTTCGAAGTTGAGATTTTTTCAAAAATATGATATATTAAAAACAAGAGTAGCAATGTATGGGAATTATAATGTTTCATTGTTGGAGAAGGGGGGAGATGATCGATTACTTCTAAGGAAACCCTTCAAAGTTTAGAATTATATCCTCTAGAATGGCCTGATAATGATTTTTGAATCTGATATTTGAAGCTCAATAATTCGTTTACTGAAAGGATTTATTTAATTCCGCCATCTCAGATTGCCGTATATTCGAAAATATTTATCGTTAAACAATTTATTTCATTACTTTATGCTATGAATATTTATATATAAGGAATATTTATTTATGTGTGTATGAGATTTGCTTTATTTTCACGTATTAAAATATTTACTGATTCCACATTAAGAGGACTGTTTAAAAATGTATATTTTTAAACCTTTTGTTGTATGACTTAAAATTAAAAAGGCATTTAATATGTATAAAAAGAATAAGTTAAAATGAATCAATGATAAAAATTGTTCGGATGATTTTATATGATATTAGATGATGAAAATTAGAATTGAAGTGCTAAATATTTTCAAATCTATAAACAAATCCCAAAATTTTCTAATTTTGTAAATTTTTTTAAATTTAAATTAGTTTTATGAAACGATTATAAAAGTTGAAAATGTAGTCTGAAATTATGTTTAAACAAATCAATTATAAGTTACAATAACTAAACACATTAACACACTGCTTTTCCTCAACATTTTACGATAACAAACAAAAAGGCTTAAAAACCATTAAACTTAGCTTTATATTTCATTCCGTGAAAGGAAATCCTAAGCATAAAATTTTATTAATAAAAATAAATAAATGTTTCAGTAATTACTAAGAATTGCTAAATAAATGCATCTATCTGTGAGTATCTTGGACCAAAATGTTTAAAATCATTGGTCAAAATAATATAATGATTGATAATAAATATTCTATACTCAAAGTGCATATTTAAATTTAGCAAGTAAGAACTTATCAAGAACGCAAATTTTAGAATATCTTAATATATTCTTATTTTATTTTTTAGAAAAGGAGATTTAATTTTTCTATTGTTTTATTGACATTAGTTTGGAAAATTAACACTCAAACAATGCGTATTATTATCGAAATAGAAAATATTTAAGTAACTGATTTTGAATACATACAGGTAAGGGAAAAAACTATTATGAATGTAGCAATATGTTTTATTTTTACTGATATAGTACATTCAGATGAATAACTATGTTCTTTTGAAATGTCACCAAAATATTATCTTGAAGAAATACTGAATACAAGTTTTCCATACTTGAAGTCAAATAACGCAAATGATAAGAGAAATAGGTAACGCTGCATCCTTTTAAAATTTGAAACATCAATATTATTATTTTGACACTGAAACATCTTAATGGTGATGTTGCGTATAACATGCAAATGTTTCTACAGCTATTGTTGTTAAATATATTTTGTTTCGTGGAAAAACTGTAGGGATCATTGTATCTGAGTGTTGTTATTTTATTAATACTAGTTTTAATAGTTTTATTCCCATCAAGTTCTTTAATTTGGTCATTTTAACATTCTCTAGAAAAAATTCAAATTTTATTAATACTGAATTCGATTTTTCACGCGATTTTGAAAATTCAGTTTCTTGCTTAGTTTACAAACACCTGCTTAGGAATTTTCTAACTATTAAAGCAACAATTAAAATCCTTATTCTGACAAATAAAATCCAAAATATTTTGGGAGACAAATTGAACAAGCTTAGTTTTTCATTAAGGACATTTATTATACTGAATCAATGTTTTAATATTGTTCTACATCAAATGCTATAGAACAATATTAAAAAATAAGAATTTCAGTCTTAAATGTCTATTTCGGAAGAACGAAAAAATTCCTTCTTGATATGCAGAGAATATAAACTAATCTAGTGTAAAAAAAATATGTAACTAATGACATCAAATTATTGTTCTTAAAAATCATGTTTCTACGAAAAAAATAACTAGAGAATTGATAACCATTCATTTTTTACTTTTCTCACAAGAAAACCCAAGACCATTGAAAATACTTTTATAATTAACACAAAATGAAATTTAAAAAAAAAATGAGAATCGAATTCTGTTATCTTGAAAAAAGTTATTTCGCTCTATTCTAACTTTAAAATTTGGAATCCTTTTTTCAAACAGAGCAGATTAACAAAACTGAGAATCGACTTTACTAAACTCCAAAAGTTTGCCGAAATGCGAAAAGATTACTCTTTCCAGTCCGTAACCATAAACTGATTCTTTACATCCAAAGTCTTCTATTTGGGTTAGATAAAAGACTTCTAAATGTACGGCTTGGTACACACTTCTATGGTTTAAGTCACTTACGGACGTCACCAAATCCACAAGCATTTTACTTTTTTTTTTCGCTTCATAGTTCGCACTCTTCTCCTTCGCATGATTTTTGCTTTCCTTTCTCGTTGCAAAGCATGTTTGCTTATCATTTTTTTCAGCTTTGCTGGTTTTCAAAAGAAATTGAACAGCACCTTCCACGACTCAGCATGAAAGTTCATTTTTTCTTCAGAAGAAAAGAAATAGCATAAAACTAAAACAAAAAAAAAATTAAGATAAAAGGGTGGAGCTGACGATATTTTTCCTTCCATCTCTCCTACGCCCTTAGCCAAACTGGGATAAAAATGGGAAAACTCCTTATTTTTAAAGGTAAAAGATAGAAAACAGTCCAGAGGATTCTTATCTATCTTTTTCTCATGTACTCCTCTTCGTTTTGCATTCAGGATGCTTAGTTTACCATCAAGCAAATAAACTGTTTCAATCGTTTCCTAATCATTGTTCTAAAAATGATGTTTGAGCCGAGAATACTTTGTAAATTACAGCTAATACTCAGAAACTATATAATTCTGCAAAGGCTGTGACTTAAAAATCATGCTATTTACATCGTGTTTCAGAGAGATGAAAATCTATGTGTATATAAGTCAAGAACAAATTTGTAAAATGTAATACTAAAAATAATCCTTATTAGATTTGAACAAAATCATGCTTTCTTTAGAATATTAATTTAATATTTCTTTTTAATTTTATATACATATATATCTATATATATCTACTATATATGTATATGTGTGTGTATATATTTTGAAATTTGAAACAATATCACACGTAAGAAATAGTTATGTTTAGTAAGCGCAATTTACAATTTTTCTGATGAATTTCTTGCAATTTAATTAATATTTTCTGAGTTTTATCAGCAATTTTTTAAACTCATACATAAATAGGTGAATTGTTTTTAAATATGCAAATAAAATTTTGTGACAAAGTCGATGTATTTTTATTAATTATTGTAATCTGCTTTAATTTACTGTGTAATTATTCTCCGCCAAACTTAAAAAAATAGATTGCATTTTAATTCTTCCACAGAAATTAGATTTTTTAAGCAAATTATATTTTCCTTATAATTAATTTACTTCACAACAACAAAAATGTAGGTTGATGAAGGAAAATGAAAAATATTTTATTTGAATAAATCAATATTAAACTTCTTGCTTTTACTACCTTTGTCGATAAATTTTTCAAACATTTCTTTACATATATATAAATCAGTTTCATTATCAATTTTTTTCACAATAGTTATAAAAATACTTATTTCGTAATAAATAACTACTCCCTTGTGTAAACTAATTATGACAAAAGTTATTTTGCTTATTTTAACCGACAAATTGAATTAACCTAAAATGTACTGAGTTAATTTATGAAGTGAAAATCTCTATGGATCTGGAATTCTTTCATAACTGCACAGCGCCCTCTATTTATAGAATCTGAAAACAAAAGTGATCAAGAAATTTATCGACTAGATGTTGACTTAATTATATTTTCTCATTACCCTGAAGCCGGAATTTTTAATCTTGGAGATAATGTGGATGAAATAAAGAAAGATTTTATAAAAGAAAATTAATTTGGTTTTTCGACAATAGTTTTCTATACCAAATCACATTCTGCGTTGTAGATATTATTCTTTATTGTGAAAAAAGGACCGAAGATAAGAATTATAAATTGTCCACAAAAAATTATATTAAATGATCAAATAAATTCTGAGAATGATGATGAGAATTCATAAATTGTTCTGAAATAAAAACTTTTTCTGCTTGTCATTAGTAATAACCACAATTAAATGCGTCAATTTTCTTTAATTTCCTTATAATATAAGAATTTAGAAATTGTGATTCATTTAATCATATTTATTTGATTTTACATATTTTCACATTAATTCATTAAAAATTAATTAATGATATTAATTTCTTTAAAATGTCTAAAAAAAAATCTTTTTAGGGTGCTGATATTTTTGCTAAACATTTTAAATTAAATAATAATTTCACCATATGCATTATATTTATTTTTATTTAAAAAAAATCTTATGAATTAGTAATTTTAAATAAAAATTTTCCTTCTTTACTCTTTTTACCAGATATATTCTAGTAGACATGCTTAAAAGCTATTTTATTCTACTAAAATGATATATTTATAGATTGTGATTAAAAAAAGAAAACTTTTTCCTAATATTTAAATTCATAGCGCATTTATTTACAAATCATTAAATATAAATTCAACTAAAAATGCTCTTTATACTTCATAAAATCGAATTAATCGACATTGTTTTAAGTGAATGTATTAATTCATCAGTGAACACTCTTTCAAAAAAAATGCTACAAATAAAAATGTTTAAAATTATATGAATAAATTTTATATGGTGTTGGGTTTGAGAGTAGAACTTAAAAAAAATTCTCTCATCAGCAATTAAAATTAAATATTAAAATTTATTCATAGTGATTATTAAATTATAATTTGTGATTATATTGATTAAAAAAATGGATTTTAATAAGACATAATACATATTAAAATGATGACTACATAAAAGTTTGAATAACATTCAATATAATTGACAATGAAATTTTCAAAATTACCTCTAACTATTGTCAACCATTAAGTTATTTTTAATTTCAGAAATAACTCAAAGAATTGCGCTAAATTTTTCATCCCATTTTTTTTTTAAAAAAACATCAAAATTTTATTATAAGCGCTTTGTTGTTCTTAATTAAATTTATAGATAATTTATAAAATCACCGCATTTTAATTTCAAACATTTTCTGAATGATAATATGAATTGCCTTAGAATCATATTAAAAATTAAATATTTTGTTTAATCTCATCACAAATGTTTCTGGGATCTTACATTTAACTCATGTTATTCTCTTTCTCCTTACTTTTTATCGATCTGAGTTTCTCCTCGATAAATTACAATTATCCATTTTTAACACAAAATTTTCATAGTAAAGTCTTCCATAACAAGTACTTTTCTGTACTCATTAGTATGCATACTTTCGTTGGCTGATGTCGATTGCATAGTTAAAAGGCACGAACAGAGAAATAATTAAGTTATCCCCGCATTAGTTTATGTTATCTTACTGATTTATCTCAAATGTGTATCGCTTACTTTCTAATTATGTTATTGTATTCCTTTATCGAAATGTTTTCTACTAAAACACATTCATCTGTTATTGAAACAACACTAGGAAGACACTATTGGGTTAAGATATGCCACCTTAACTGTGTAAACTACTTAACATTTAAGAAATGAATATTATTTTTTGGTTTGTCGCATAGAATAAATTGATTTAAAAGGAGAAGATTTCGGGGAAAGCAGTAATCATTATATAATTTTATTGCTAAGTTAACATTTAAATAATTTCATATTTTTATTAGATTAAAATTAATGTAACTGAATCCATTCATTGTACAAGTGAATACCTTTGATTTAATATTATTCTGTATTAGATGATTGAAAAATATGTAGTGGTAGTTGATATGTTTTTGTTTCATTTTTAAAAAATAGCAAATTAGCTGCTTTCATAACAAAAATGTCACTTTCTTAAGCAAAAGATCTTTTTCGGATTATAATTGATAATAGAATCGTATTACTTTCTTAATCTAATAAATCTTTTTAATAATTGATTTATAAATTGATAAAGTAATAATACTTAATATTAAAATTAACTTTAAGCTTTTACATTCAGTTTTTCAGTTTATAAGATGCACGTTAATAATCAAAATTACAAGGAAATAATTTAGAGTTATGACTAAAAATAGCCTCATTCTGTGACATTTGATCACGAATAGCCATCAATTTTGACAGAAACTGAGAGGTAACTGTCAACTGTAATCAGTACCAAATGCATGTAACAATGGGCAAAATAAAATTGCCCATTGTTTGTTTCTAATTGTTTTTTTGTGGGGATTCTTAATATATAATAAAATGTATTGCGTTCGATATATTAAAGAAATAATAATTTCTGTCTCTAAACAAAGAATATATTTTGCCTAAAACACCTTAACTGCATCTAAATTTGATAACAGTTTTATATTATATTTTAAGTTCATCATTTTCTCACATAGAGAGGTATGCTGTTTACCCTGTTAGTTATTTAATAATACTTGTTCGAACGAGTTTAAAGAATTTCTTTTTAAGTAATATTGACTCAAAGAAAATCAACATTCTGGTTTTCGAATTAAAATAGATACTATAAACCAATGCCTACCATTAATTTACATCTTTGCTTTACTTTGAAAAGAAATTAAATGTATCACTTTAAAAATTTAAAACTGCTTAAAATTAAGTTTAAATTTTTAAAATAAGTGAAGTCCTTAACATTAGTTAAAAGATATTCTGTAAAAACGAATTATCTAAATTTCTGGTATACATCTTAATTATAATTAAGTTGTTTTTTTTTATTAAGATGAGACGTTTTATTGTTGAATAAAAACTAAAAACAGACTTTAACTTTGTCATGAAGAACCAACACAAATCACCTTAAAATATGGTTTAAATAATGACATGAAAAATAGGACCAACATATAAATTTGATGCAATTAAAAAGGCACTGGCATATTAAATTATCAAACAAAACATAAGGTGTGCTAACTTCTTACAATTAATGTAATAAGTTAATGATAAATAAATATAGTTAGAAATACTAGAGAAAAAAGAATTTTTTATTAAAACAATGAAAGGCTTCTTAGGTTTTCACTTGGTGATAATTGTTGAACCTTTATTGTGAAACGATTTTCATTCCCCATGGTCTCGAGCGTTCTCATCCAATGTCATATCACTTAAAGATATTTGAAATGATCTACATTATACTTTTAAAACTTTGTAGAATAGAGGTACAAGATGGTGACTTAAGTTTATCTTGAAATGGATTACCTTGCCATCACAAGAACTATATTTTCTCATGTCTACCAGTATCTATGGCTTTAGAATATAATTCTCTTTTGAGTTAAGTAAAATAGGAAAAATTTGAAGTTTGAAATCTGGAATATCTCCCTTTAACTTTTGTTTATAGTTTAATATAGAGATATTACTAAAAGATTACCTTTGATAATTTTTATTATTAAAAATAATAAATGATAAATATGAAGTTTAGACACCTTATATTATGCTATTGATAAGATCACACTGTATAATTAAAGTTTTCTAATGATGTAAATACACAAAAGTTGGAATTTTATTGAATTCATTCTAAAAAATCTTATGAACTTCAAATATAGAAAATTATCTATTTT
Source organism: Latrodectus geometricus (assembly GCA_026290005.1). Taxonomy (NCBI): domain Eukaryota; kingdom Metazoa; phylum Arthropoda; class Arachnida; order Araneae; family Theridiidae; genus Latrodectus; species Latrodectus geometricus. The sequence continues at coordinate 221,421 of JAPDSC010162384.1, read as the reverse complement.
AAATATAATCATTTTCTTATGTTGTTTGAAGAAAAATAATAATAAAAAAAGAAAGAAAAATACGTTGTAAAAGATTATTCAATGACAGGTTTATAATTGAAATAAGTTTCAATTCATGGCTTTAACTTTATAAATTAAGAAATTCGTGTCATATAACGTTAACAAAACGGATAATTTTAAGAAAAAACATCAATTTTAATTATTCTCTGCAAAAATAATGAGCTGTGTAAAAAATATTTTACTGAAATCAATGAAAGCATTTGTTATTACATGTTGGTTCATTCTTTCAATATCTGTGTTGATTTCAACATTTTAATATTAAATGATAGTTTTTAAATGAAACTGATAAAATATAAGGTACATAAATATATAATCATTCATTATAAATAAAAATTATTAATTGTAAGTAAGAAATGTTAACCTCTTAATAATTAGAAGTATATAATTGCTCATATTATGGACAATACATGCATAACAGTGTGTTTAAAGATTCATATAAACATTTCATACTTTCAAATCTTTCTTCATTCAATACATTTTAAACTAGCTGTAATCTGAATTAATAAAGCTGATAGTTATTATTGTTTACAATGTACGGAATAGTAAAATGCTTACACTTAATGAAAGAATAAATTTTTTTACGAAATGATTTCCTTAAATATCTTTAAAACACGAGGAAAAACATTTTTGTTATATTTTTAAAAATTAGTCATGTGAAAAATCCCTTAGCTTATCATTACCATAAATAAAAACAATTTTAATTCTCAAAAACTTGTTTTTAATACAGGATAAAACAAACAGGCTACAAGAGTATTTTCAAATAAATTATTCTATCAATTTTGGATTTTACTATCAAAATCATTTTTTTTGTAATAACCTATAAAAATATTCACAATTTGTCTTTATTACTTAACCCTATCATGTCTATAGAAATATTCTAGAAGAATAAAAAACTAAACATGCAATAATTTAGTTTTTTCACGAAAACTGTTAGGATATTTTTTTCAGTATTTTACACAACATCTTTTTTAGAATTTAATGTATTTAAAAATGTTACTGAAAAAGGCAAGCATTAAATATTCAGAATTAAATAAGAACAAGCGAAATACACAGAAAAAAATTTCCCTTTTTATATTCACTACCGTAAATAATTTTTTACATAAGTTCGGTATTAAGTTAATAGCAACCTTATGAATAAAATTTTGTGCTATCAATAATTTAAAAATTTTTGATATAAAAAATTCTCAAGTTTACATTTTTAGATTTAAAACAAGAGCTCCATCGTAAATAACAATGAAATAACATAATAAAAAATCTGGCGACTCTAGATTTGTTTTGGCGAAAACCTCAGTTTCACAGACACGTACGCCTTTGTTGGTTTATAATAGATTAAAATTTATTCACCGGCTAGAGAATATGAATAATTTAGATTAAAATTAAGAGACTTCCGAGTAAACGAACTCTTAAAGAAAGCAAAGAGGTGGTGTAGAGAGTACACAGAATAGAGAAAAATGAACAGAGACTGTTTCCATTCTTTTTTTTAAATTTCTTTGAAATATTTTTTGAAGTAAGCGCTTGCATAACATTCTGAGCCTTTTATGATGACGTTAGTGTGTAGCAACTTTAACAATTTCATGTTCTATTTGTTTTAAGACTAAATTTTAATTTTCAGTTATGTATCTCTTATGTGCTCCTTTGAAAGATTTTATTTACAAATTTATTCTCACCCAAGTGATCTTAAATGGTTTTAATATAAGATTATTATTATAATAAATTAATTTTTGTAAATGAAAGTAATGAAAAAGAATAAAATTATGCTGTTTAATATGATATTTATTTTTGTAACTGTTTATTTATTTTGATTTTAATTTATTTCGCTCTGATTCCGAGAAAATTTTTTCTATTATATTTATTATTAATTTTAATTATAAAAGTAAAAAATTTATGATAGTAATTCTTAGTTCTCTTCTAAACTTAAATGAATTATTTAAAGCTTAAAAAATAGAAAAAATAAATTTAATTTCTAAATATTGAAACACGATTTTTATGAGTTCTATAACTTTTATTTTATTACTTTTGACTTCATTTTAATTATTTTTAATATTCTAAAACATTGCAAATTCCCAGAGCTATTTTTTAAATAAATTTTTGATTAATTTTATGAATACGATCTATCGCTAACTTTTTAATTCTTTGTTCTAGTATATGCATTTTTGTAAATTATTTCTATAATTATATTTCTCTTAAATAATTTAACATTAAATTTCTCTCTTTCTCCATAATTTAATACACATATTTTATTTTAGAAGCAGCAATTAAAGATTAAGTTTAGCAACAAATATTCTATGTATGCAAAATTTATTTTTATGTGTATATTTTTAGGAGGCATTATATAAATTTGAAAAAAAAATTGTAGATTAGCAATATTACAGCACAAATAATAGAAAATACAAATCTACATTAGAAGTTTCATTTCATTAATATCCATATTAAAAGAGAAAAATTTCTTTAATTATAAAAAAGGTTAAAATTATTAAAATGAACAAAATTTATGAACTATTCAATGTAATACAAAACCACTGTATATTTTATATTTCAATGTTTGAAATGAACAAAATAAATACCTTTTCAAAGTTATATTTGGTAACACATGATACGAGGGAAATATTTATTTATGGAAAAAGTACGATTCAATAGACCGTAATCAATGTATATCAGAATCAATGTATGACAGAATCAATTTATCAACAAATTCTGAGGTGAAGAAATAATTTTAAAAAATCAACCAATCAAATATTACTCAACACATTTTTTTACCTTAACTTAACCAAGAAATTTTTTTTAATTTTTTTAGAATTCTTTTTTCTTAAAGAGAAAAAAAAATCTGAAATGAAACCATAAAATAAAATGTAACAATTTTAATATTTAGGAAATTCTTTTACTGGAAATGACATGAGAAATTCATTAAATATTAACACATTATTATTTTGTCCAATGTTTATGGATAAAATTTTCAATTTTAAATTTAAGACTATGTTTGCTTTACATTCATTTTATAAATTTAAATACCATGATAATTTTCTGTTTCGTAATGGAAAGAGAAGTTTTACATCACAAAGATTTTTTTTTTTTTTTAATTTTTCTCCACAGATTTTGACTTTGTATTTGGCTTTTCACAGCACATTAAATATTTTCATTTTTCACAGGTATTTAGTGTGATTTATTTAAGTACTGTAACTATTTAACTGATAATAAGCATTGTTTGGTTAATTTAATATTTAACTACAATTATATATACTCAAGTAATGAGAAAATATCTTAACAGGCATTTCTTGCAATTAAAAATTCATTCTGGTTTCAAATGAATAATAAATAAAAAAAAAGTTTACTCCACTTTTATCATATCACATGTAGTCAGTTTTGATAAATATTTAATAATTGACATATCATTTAAAAAACAGGACGCGATAATATGTTTTACAGAATGGTAGCCAATTTTATCCGAGATAAAGAAATGAAAAAGTAATAAATTTGATAAAAATATATATTTTATTTTATAAAAAGTGAGAATATTCAAAAGGATTAAAAAAAACTAATGATCATTTAAAAAAAATTTCAGCTGTTAGCAGCTTTTCAATCAAGCATTTTAATTGCATGCATTTTGAATTTGTAAAACTACAATCCTTTCATGTGATCACTAAAGAATAAAAATTTATTTTAAAAATGACAAAAATGAAATGAATTTATTTTAAGACAGTTCTATTGTCAGCCTGATGACATCGTGTAAAAAATTATTAAAAAATAGTAATTTAAACTCTACAAAAATAAATCCTATTTTTTAACATCAATGTCTTAGTAGTCTCATAAATTAAAAAGGAGACAAACTCTCAACCTAGTATTTCTTCGAAGTAAATGATAGATGAAAGGCTGTTATAAAAATATCATAAATACCAATAACTTGATGACAAGCTAAGTTATTTTTATATTTATGGCAACTGCTTCATATGTTGTTTAAGCAGACTTTTTGTTCAGTTTGAAAAATGACAAAAATCTCAAATTGACTTGATTATGCTCTTTAATAAAATAAATAATAAACATGTATAAAATTAAAACGAAACTGATACTTTAAAATTCCCTGCTTATAATATAAGATTAAAATATTCTATTAAAAAATTTATCAGCTCACTCCTGTTGTAGTACATTTTTATTTGATGTATTTTTAGAAATGAAAAAACTCCAACATTTTCTCTCCGCAAATTATTCTAGTTTATAATAATTTCTTCGTATGAAACCATGTTATATATATTTCATATATTTTAGCATATTTTTCATAAAGTTTATAATATCTCGTCTTGTAGTAAATATTCAGTAAAGAGCAGGATTTTCCTTAATTTTATCTGAAATTTTGAAAGTTAATTTATTAAAATCGCATTAGTCAAATTTCACAATTCATTTACAAAAATTGATTATTTGCTACGATCAATAAGACTATATTATTTCTAAATCGTAATTTGTATTTAGTGAATTTTCCTTAAAGAAGAAGAAAGTTTATTAATTTATAAACTTTCAGAATAAAAATAGAAACTTTGATTATAATTAATTTATTGAATACAATAAGTGTATACTATGTATGTAAGTAGATATATAAGCATCAATGAAACGGGAAATATTTTTTAAAAGTTTCAAATATTTAATGATTTTAAGTATGTGATGATTACATCAATGAAACTTCTTTTTGTTAATGTAGAGCGGTTTGTTTTGGAAAGTTGAATGTTTTGAAAAACAAACATTTCATTGTGTGCGTGGGTGGTTGAAGAAAGAATGAATTTGACACAATGAATCATTCCGATGTATACATCATTCGTATTTAAGATGATCACTTAATGTTTCTTCTGCAATAGATTTTACATAAATTGTTAAATTAATTAATTTTTCGACTGGTGAATTTGTTTTATTATTCAGTAAAATACAAAAGTAGCGAAAACGAATAAATAAGTAAAAAAGATACGTGATGTTTTATTTGGAATTCATTTACAAAAGACTTAATAATGAAGTAAATATCAAAGAAGCATCAGTAAAATCAAAAGATGAATTTCTTATTGTTCTAATTTTTAGATATCTGTAATATATTATTAATACAAATTAAAATGTTGTAATTTTATTTATTATAAAAAAAGCTAATGAATATAATTTAATTCGAGTATAAACGTACTTTATACATAAGTTTACACATTTTTAAATAAAATATTCTCTATAAGTATTTAAGTAATAATATATAATCAAAAAATTGACTTTTTGACACAAAAATTGATAAATATTAGTTCAAACTTAAATTCTAATGTTTTCAAAATTAGATTTCTAAAAATATTACAAGAAATGTCCATAATTTTAGCTCCAAGAAATGGCCAATAATGTAAATAAATTTTCAGAAGCTTATGGCAGTTTAATTTCAGAGTGGAATAAAAATTATTCATCGCAGTATAATTTCGCATAGTTTTTTGTGTAGTTTATCCGAAGTTGACATGTAAAATGTTTAATGGATATTAAAATATCCCTCGAAAAAAGCATTTTTGCCAAATATTACTTGTAGTCTTTTCATTTTTTCAATAATTTACTTTCCAATACTTTGTTTAAATAATACTAAAAATTATTCATTCATGCAAGAAAATGTAAACCTAAAATTACGCAATAGAAATTTTATTTATAGAAAAGCGCAGGAACATATTTAATTTAAAAAAATCTTTAAGGCAAAAGTGTAATGCTTCAAAAAAAGTAGTGTGTCACTTTCATTGAAAAAATATTTGCTACAAACAAGTATGTAATTATAACCTCTCACTTTTTCTTCATCAAGTATTTTAACTTCAAATTATGCGTTAAAATTTATCTGTACAAAGCGTTAAGGAATGATCTGTATAAGCAATATTGATAAATAAATAATAATATATTGTAAGCTTTCATGAAAACAATCCTTATCTGTATATATAATCTAAACACATTTTATAAAATATTGAAAGCTTGTCATATTTACAAAGAAAATGGCTTCTATAAAATTTTCATTGCCATTAACTAACAACGAAAAACATAAAAATTCAGCACAGCAAACATAAGAAAATTTACTATAACTGCAAAGCAAACAGATAAAATTTAACTGCAAGAAAGATAAACAATCTATTAATCAAAAGATGATTTAAGAATAGATATAAAGCAAGCAGACTACGATCAGCAGTCGATGATAAACTTGAAGTAGAAAATTTGTAGATTTAAACTCATATGAAATAACTTCAAATATTACATTTTGCACAATTTGTTAAGATGAGCAGAAAACAGGAAGTAAATATTATCAACGGTATTTACACTGGAATACTAAAGTAGGTTTTAAAATTAGTCTGACATACATTGCGTAAATTTATATTTCCCTTAAATAAATTCATCAAATGTATTTTGTACTAATATTAATAACTATTTTGATTGACCTTAGCTCAATTTTCAGCCCAAGCTAATATACTGAAGTTAAAGAAATAGTAGAATATTGATAAAATTTTAAAATATATATGTCTAACACATTCTAATTTTTTTAATTCAAATACTATAATAAGTTAATTAAAATACACAATTATTTTCCCCATGAACGAATTGATTTACTATTCTCCAAATACCAATATTTAAATTACTAAAGATAATATGTTATTCAAATTTTAAAACAGCATTTCAGGAATGATAACAACTAGAAAAATTAGTTGGAATCTTAATTTTGAATTTCAATTTATTGATCAAAAACGACAGTCTCTCATTGACTGTCGTTTTTGATTAACTATTTGATTAACGTCATTAACTGTTAATATCTTATAGAAAGGATAAAGTAAACCATATCAGGATAAGCCTATGTCTTTCAAAAGTACATTCTTGCACCTCTTTAATAGAATGAATTTAAATAATTTATATATTAGGGTGGGGAAAAAGAAATCCATTATTTTTACGTGAACTTTTTGTAACTTCTTTCAGATTCGCTTAGTAAAAAGGTTTAAAACAGTTTTCATGTAGATTTTTAGGTCTTGTGCGAAGCTACGACTGCTGACATGCTGTCAAGTTTGATAATTTTTGAAATTTTATAGACATTCTCGACGATGTTGTATCCATGCGAGGTGCATCTCTAATATCAAAAATACCCGAACGGAATCGACGAAATAAAAATTGTACGTAACTGGTTGTTACAGTCTTATATAGGACGATAAACACCTTTCACTATTTTAGCCACCCGGCTATCTTTTTCGCCGTTACAAGAGAAAAACGAAAATGTATCGAATTTTCTGTTTGTTGTCTTCTATTTTTAAAACCTTGTACTCATAACTGAATCAATCAAACAAAAAACCGCAAGAGAATATTTTAGTGTTAAATGTCACCTTTCCAACGAGCATAAATTTGAAATTGTTTGATAGATACCTCACGAGATAGCGATCACTACAGACGTCTACCGAAAAAATAATGGATAACTTTTTCCCCAAACTAATATATATCAAATTATTTAAATTCATTCCATTAAGAATATTGTGATTTTAACTTGAATTTTTTAACGATTGAGCAAATCTGTTTCATTATCGAATAGCAGCTCAATGAAATATAAAACTTAAAAATATAAGAGAAAGCAAGTGTGCAAACATTGAAAAATGAAATGAACTAACATATTTTGTAATTTATTTCCAGTATTCAAATTATTTTAAATATAATATATGTGATCATTTTGCCATGAGAATGTATATGATTTTACTGTATTTCTAACTTTAATGTTCCACTTTCTCTTAAACAGTAAATTTTATGTATTAAGAGTTACTTTATATGATATTTGAATTTACTAATCATAGTGTAATTTTACGTATTATTAATGTTGTTGTGTGATAGGATGTATTTCTATTTCAGCAGTTATGCAAGGGAGTCTTCCCCATAGCCCCGGTAAGTACTATATTTTTGCTTTTCTTTTATTTTTTATATCTTCTTTGCACAGATCTTGATTTATTAGTGCTTTGCAATACTGTTTATGTTTTCTTTTGCAAAAGTTATTTTACATTTATGGTTAGAAAATATCAATTCCATTGATTAATATGGAATTGTTGATGTTGTTATCAAAATAAATTACTTATGTTTAAAAGAAAATAAATGAATTATCAGTGTTTTACGAGTAAAATTCCATTTAAGATTTTACCAAATTTAGTTACGTGATAAACTTGGAAGTCAATTTATTTTGATATCCTTTATGCAGCTTATATATCGCAATGTTATTACTTAAACAATAGTTTCTGTTAATATGTAAAGGTAAGAAGAAGATTTTATTGTTCAAGAACCTAGCCCTTAAATGAAAGCATAAATGGATTCCATTTTAGGTAAGTTAATAATTATTATTTCTTTAAATTGTAAGATAATGAGTTAGATTATAATCTGTTTGCGAGATGACACTAAAATTGTTTCTTTTATTTCAGGTCTGGTAAACATTTGATATTCTTTACCACAGTTGAGCAACATCGAACAGAAGAAAAAAACATTTTGATTAAAAAATTTTCAAAAGAGTTCTGCTTGCATTTGGAAAGAATAAATATTTTAGAAGATGTTATGGATGAATCAAAGAAAGGAAGAAAATAATGAAAGATATACCCGAAGAATATCGAAAACATTATTTATGAGGGTCTAGGTATCTCTGAAAAATGCAGGACTTCTCTTAGATTTGTTTTCATGATCCATGGACAAAAATATATTATATGAAGTCATCCATTTGTTGTCAACTCTGTTTAAATTTATTGGCTCACTTATGAAGATACATCATTCTTATTATGTGGTCTTTGTTTTGATTAAATTGTCATCGATAAAAATCTAATCAGTAAAGTAAGGTATCTTAAAAATACTTAATCAATTATAGAATGATAAAATTTATTTTTAATAAAATTCTGCCTTTATGATATCAGTAAATTTTTAATCATGTAATATATGCACTTGTCATAAATATTATTATTTAAAAGAAGAAGTATTTGTTTGTTGATATGCTCTATAAATAGAGAATTTAAAAATTAGATACCTATCTTATACGTTTTACACTACATCAAACAAACTATTTCTATAATTGAAAAACGTTTTACAATGAATATTTCAAGAGCTATTGTACACTCTTGATAAATAGTTTCTGGTATTAAAAATGACATGCCAGAATATTTTTGAAATATTACTACTTTCAAAATACTTTTTTGAGAAAATAATACAGTACAGTCAATAAAATGAAATATCTTAGAAATGTTACTAGACAGAAAAGTTATTTATGACAATATAGAAATTGTTTTTATAGTGCAAAATTAAAAGTATATTTATATACTGTAATCATAAATAAAGTTTCTTCATTTATTATATATATATTATTGTATTAATAATAATTTTCTCTGTCTGTTAATTTACTAATAAGAATTATGTTAAGAAGTCAACATAACCACTTTTTCGCATAAAATATTTCACTACATTAAATTGAAATATGATATGAAAGTATGAAGAAATAAAATGATAAAAAGTTTGAAATTTGTATATGTATCTTTGTTTATTAAAAAATTATTCATCTAAGACATATATTTAACAGATCTCTTGCACTAAATACAATTATGCTTTAAGTGACCCAATAGTAATTTCAGTAATCATATTCAAATCCCCTGTAGAACCATTCTGTCAATCGCATTTGACTGGAACTTGGTGTATACCTGATATAGACCATAAGGAAACTATTTCTGCAATAAAAATTAATCCAAATTGTACCAGCCAGAGCGAAGTTTTCAAACTTTTCTAAATGCAAACTTGTGTAATTATAGTAGCTTTTTATCAAAACCAGAAAATCATTCTTCTTGCTTTTGTCATCTCTAATCATGCCTTTACAAAAGAAAAATCAAGCTTTACTGGTGAAGCTGTTTCATTAGAATGTCAGTAAATCTATAGTTGCACTGCGTGAATACTGTCATTTAAAGAGTTTGTGTGAAAGAGCTTAAGTTCAACATAGTAAAGAAATATGAAGAAACTGGGGACTTGGGTGTATTGCTTGGGGGAAAAAAATTATCGAATAAGTTGTTACTGCTAATTAACTGTTTTCAGACTGACTCCTCCTTCCTCTGTTCTTCAACAACTGTTCGATCGACATCTAGTGAATTGACAGTTTCATAGTCAAGAGTACGAAATATTCTGACATCCGATTTTAAATGGTATGAGTATGAACATATGCACTTCACATAAATATTATTGCTATAATATATATATATATATATATATATATATATATATATATATATATATATATATCAATTTATAATATTGAATATTATAATATATATTAATATAATTACATAAATACATAGCAAATGTGGCAACCTCAATGCTACCAAGAAAACTCTAATTTTGTTTGCCGACGATTTTGGACGACAATGGCTGTTGCTGACTCGTGGTCTTGGAAGATCAAAAGGTCTGATGAAGTATACTTCTCTTGTGAATAAATAAAATTCCCTTATATGGGTTACTTTACCTCGTAATGTCCTGAACAAAAATATTTTTTGCATTTCAATTACATGACAGAGTGGTGTAGATTTACTGCTGATTTTATCCTCGAATAATTTTTCTTTTAAGTTCTCGCTACTCAAGGTCTTAAAAATACTTCGCTACTGGAGCAAGGTATAGAGAATTCCTACGACAGCAAGTCATTCCTGCTTTACAGAAATTGTAAAGTTTTCAGATCACTGTCTTCAAACAAAATATAGCCTGAAGGCACCCACAGTCACAACAAAGGCTTTGACTAGAATCATGTAATATCGAGAGTTTTTCCAAGTGTACAGCTTTCTTGTCCAGCTTTCTCGTTCACACGACTTGATTTCCTGTCATCATTGTTTGTATAATTCCTAAAAGACTTTGTCGATGGAAACGAAATTAAGACTTTTTTCTGAGTTGAAAGAGAGTTAGCGATACGCTCTATGTTGCTGAAACTCTTCCATATTTCATTGAACACGCTATAATGCACTTTGAATACATAATATATGTCAATCGATCAAACGCGATAAGCATATTCTGTAACTTAATAAATTTATATGTTCTGACGGTTTTTTCGCCTTTATTTAAGTGCCAAAATTCTCCCTGATGGTCAGCATCTGTACTATTTTTAATGCAGAAATCTTTCTTCCTTTGTCTATATAACGCCTATAACAAGTTGTCAGCAGAATTTGATTGATAGAATAGTTTCTATGGGTTCTATAGGGATTTAATACAGTCTCTTGAATTATAACCAACCAGTGTATGCAATAAATGGGAATTCATAAAAAAACATATATAATGAAAGTAGTTACGAGATAGTAATCTCAATATATTTTAAAGATGTATATTTTATATTTTTCTCGGGGATTTTCACACAATATATATAAATTGGTTTTATTAATCTTTTAATAATTCTAAATATAATATGAAGAGAAAACTTAATTTATTTTCAAGATTAATTCAGAGTAACATTATAACATTCATAGCTTTACCTTATTTTTCTGAACTATAAACACAAAAAGTAAACAAAATATAAAATGAATATTTTTTAAATTTTTTTAAAAAATATTCATTTGTGTAATGTGTATACAAAATTCATAAAAGTAAAATTATGAATTTATATTTCAATAATTTCTATTAAGATGTAAATTAACTTTTAGAACCAATCAAAAACATTTCAGTGTAATTTAAGTGGGAATTTAAAAATTTTTATGGGTCGAAAAACAGATTTTTATTATGAAAATTATTGTTATCTCTTCAAAATTAATTAATTTTTATAAATTAAAATTTGGTGTAAATACCGAAAGAGATCAATCTATAGGGTGTAAATAACCATAATATCTGATACTACGAATTAAGTTCCAAGGACCAAGCTCAAGAAAAAATTTAGTGAACAGACGTAATTTCAAAAATATTTCAAATAACGCTTCAATAAAAATTTCAAAATCTAAAAGGATATAAGAAACAGTATTTGAAAGATTTATATATCCTTAAGAATACACTATAATACTAGAGTAGCAGCTTAACGTCTAAAAATATACTGCCTTTGAGCAATACATTTTTAGACGTTAAATTCATTTGTCTTACGTACGACTGAACATCTAAAAAACATCATCTAGTTTATGTAGAAATCTTAATTTGAGTATCTGAGTTAAAAACGAACACTCTCTGATATGTAACTAATATGTAAATTGTGATGAAGGAAAGTTTCTATGAAGCTTGGTATAGAGTTTCACGAAAAACTCTATACCAAGATCAGTGTATGGCTTTTCGTTAAAAACTCCTCTTTCCAAGTAATTTTCATTTGAAAAAAGCGATGACTGTTTCGGCTTTCATGTTCTAAAAGTGACTATTAAATACTGATAGTCTGAGCAAATCATTCAGTTCTAAGTAAATAAATAGTGATTGGAACGCCTTACTAGATCTACTATAAAAGTTCACGAAAAGCTATACATTGATCTTATTATAGAGCTTTTCGTGAGGCTCTGTACCAAAATAGTTTCATGGAAACTTTCCATTGACTTTCCTTTATCACAATCTGCATATTAGTTACATCTCAGAGAGTGTTCGTTTTTAACACAGTTACCCAGTCTGCTCTTTTTCTTATTACGCAAGGAAACTTCGAGAATTAAAATTATTTAGAGTCAGTTATTTACAGTATTAAAAAAGTCATATACAAATAACACATATAATGAATTTCTGCTATTTTTAAATTATAAATATTTTTACAGATAAAAAATTACTCATTTGTTTGTTATGCATTCCTTAATGGTAAAACTGCAAAAGCAATTTAATTTCTCATTATTAGGCAATAAGAAATAATTTATGCATTAAAAGCTAAATTAAGGACCAAGAAAGTTTCTTGGAAGAAGAAATGTAATGTGTGTTCAAATTTAAATAAAAAAAATTCTGATTGTTTATTAGTGTGTGTGTTAATATTGTTGACTTATTAAAGAATCCTTACCTGAAGTGAACGATAAAATAACAATAGCACTTTTCATTGATAGAAAAAAAAGGGTAGAAATACTAGAGTTATTCATTAAATGATAAACTGGATTTAAGAGTATTCTAACGCGATTACCTTTTCATAAATACTGAATGGGATTTCCCAAAGTGTTATTCCCAAACTGATAATAAATTCTATCATGATTAACACTTCATAAACATTGCATATTTAATTTTATCAGATTTCAAGCACAACTAATTTTCTCGTTAATAGTTTAAGCATTTTTTTTTTGTTTAAGAAAGCTTTTTCCTGTAACTATTACCCCATTAAATACAATTCTGTGAAAAATAGAAAAGAGACACACTCAAAAGTTTCAATTATAATTCTAAAAATAATTCCATTTCTAGAACCTCCATTCTTTGGACTTGTCTTTAGAATAAAAATATTTTAAATCCTAATAAATAAAAATAGTCAAAATTTGTTTGAAATTTTAAAGTGATAATTTTATACATTTGAATGAAACTTTTTCTTGTTATATAAGTTACACTTAAATAAAAAATGAAATTTTTTGTTAATAGAAAATTTGACCAGTATATGCAGTTCAATAAAGTAAATGAATTGAAAGTGTAACTTTTAAATTTTAAGACGTGTTAAATATTTTCCAAGGATAATAGCTTGCAATTATATAAATATTTCAAAAAGAAAAAATGTTTTAAATTTGGAAAATAAACTATAAATGAATGTCAAAAATTATGATTAAACTAATAAATCTCAATTCTACCTAGATATACGTAGTAATAAAAGTATTTAGCCTTCCGTTTTTCTATAAACTGTGGAAAACTGATATAAAGTAAATATAAAGCTGGATATAAATGTTTCGTAAAATTCTTATAGACATTTTTCAATATTTTTACATTTGTTTTCAACAATAGCTTTGGATTAACTATTTAGAGATTTTCCCATAACTAAAAATTCTAATTCATGCAAGAAATAATTTCTTGTAGTAGATATTTGATAGAAATTTCATGATTTAGATTTGCAAATGCCAATACACGTAGCTTATCTAAAAAGTACCGTTTATAAAAGGAGGAAATTATCACACGTTAAATTCAAATGAATTTACATTAGTATTTGAAAAATCAAGTTTTACCAAGAAATTAATATCATATTTTTAAAATATGAATGTAACATTCCTAATCCTAATGACGTAATAACCTTTAACATTCCTAATGACGTAATAACCTTTAACTTTCGATGACTCAAAAATAAACCCATATATAAATTAACTTTAGTTTCTCACAATTTTATATGAAGCACATGCATATAAAAGCTCTTCATCATTATTTTATTCCATCAAACTTCAGCTTATACGAGGAGTTTTATATACCTTGGCTTCCGAAGTTATTTACGGTTCTAGTTCTAGAGTATCTAGTTCTCGAAACTTACCTAACAGATACCAAAATTGAATTTTTATTACCATGCTACTCTTACTTTGTAGTTATTTTTTTACTTGATCATTTCAACCTCTTTCTTTTTCATTTATCAAAGGCTCTAGGAATATACCCTACTGGAAAATAAAATTTTATGCTTGGGTAGCTCAATTTATATGCTGATGTTTTTACTGTTGGTCGGTGCATATTTAATAAAAAAAATACCGAGTCCAGATTCAAATAAAATCTAAAGAACGTCTTATGATTACATAGATTACAAAAGCAAAACTTTAGAAGTTAAACATTTTATACGACACTCTTAAAATAAGTTTAACTTATCTGTTTGTATGTATACTTTATCACAGTAAAGAGAGGAGAATTTTCTTCGTCTGACAGAACCAAAGAGTCGATGTTTAGTTTAAGTTATTTATAGAAGTGGACTTATTTACATAAATATTTTTTCGCAGTATATTTATAGTTTATTATTCTTTAAAGCTTTAAACGTGAAAATAATTTAAAATTCACACAGCTTTTTTGTGTTTATATATTTAACATAAATTTTTAAACTTATAGAACCAAAAATAAACAAAGTAATAGGTAAGGTAACATTAATACATTTAACTTTATTGTTTAGACAGAGGTTTAGGTGAAAAATTAAATTTTACTTCTCTTGCATAAAATAAATATATGAAGACAGTTATTGTAAAGAAAAATCTTTTTCTAATTTTTAAAAATTTGATTGTTTAAAGAGTCTAAACAATTTTTCGATATTCAGCGGCTAAACTAATTATTGTGATATATTGGAAATTATTAGCAGAAATCTTTACTGCCAATACTACAATAGCATGATTTTTCTTGTTTTTCTTTACAAATATGTATTTATCTCTATGAAGTAAACACTACTTTACCAATTGCAATTTCTTTAGTAATAAAAATATTATAACATTTTCTGGCAAACAGTTTTAAATTTATAGAATGATGAATTATATGCTATGTATAATTTCTAGTATTTGGGTTGAGTTTGAAAAATTGAAAAAGCAATTGAAAAGTAAGGTTATTAACAACTAAATTATCATAAGAATTAAAATGCAACTAATTATAATTAGACATAGTTTCTGCGTAGAAGGGAAAGCATTTACCATGATCAATCCCTTGCATTTATACCTACTGTATTTTAACTCCTGTTTCCTCTGTATGTCAATTAAAATTACCATGATCAATCCCTTGCATTTATATCTACGGTATTTTAACTCCTGTTTCCTCTGTATGTAAATTAAAATTACCATGATCAATCTCTTGCATTTATATCTACGGTATTTTAACTCCTGTTTCCTCTGTATGTCAATTAAAATTCGAATAGATGGATAATGGAAATTATTTTTCGTTTTAAATTAATTGTTTTGAATTTGCTGAACACAATTAAAATCTGAGGTGTATCAACTGTGATGGGTAATAACCAACTTCCATTTAATAATTATTTTAAAGGTGCATAACAAAAGCAAAATTTCTAGCTTTTTTTCAGTCGTCATGTTACAAAATGCTTCAGGTTTTTATATTTTGATCATAGCAAAGAGTGATCACATGGCAGTTTTTATAATTCCTTTTAGAAGAGAATAAATGTCACAAATTTCTGAAATGGTTTTTATGAAATTTAATAAAAATGTCGCTTTAAAAAGCATAACGAATATATATTACCCACTCAAATATTTATACTTGTCCAATTAAAATCAGTTTAAAAAATGAGTGTACAAAACTGCCTTAATAGCTCATTTCCTTAGATTAATCTATACGAAATACAAATTATATATACCGTATATATATATATATATATATATATTTAATGTTAACATATATTTCATTTGATCATTTATCATCAATCTTTAAAATATTTACAACTGTAATGTCTTTTTTAACTAATGTTGAGTAAATTAAACGAGTTGACATACAAAGAATTTTAATGGTTAAATATAATGAAATCAAAACCATGCAAATCTCAAAGTACAAATCTGAATTATTTTAGAAATGCTTGTCACTGCTTATAACTACAAACTTATCTCTCTTTACATTTCCATGCTTTTGGTCAGATTATAATCAGGCAAAGAATAAAATGAATAT
>JAPDSC010162384.1:181904-198581 GCA_026290005.1 Latrodectus geometricus | reverse complement strand
ACACACACACACACACACACACACACACACACACACACACACACACAAACAATTGCAATACTTTATTTAATCTAAAATTAATAAGAATAAAAATATTTTTTTTTCTTAAATATTATAATTTACACAGATTAAAATATTAGTTTGGGGAAAAAGAAATCCATTATTTTTACGTGAACTTTTTGTAACTTCTTTCAGATTCGCTGTGTAAAAAGGTTTAAAACAGTTTTCATGTAGATTTTTAGGTCTTTTGCGAAGCTACGACTGTTGACATGCTGTCAAGTTTGATAATTTTTGATATTTTATAGACATTTTCGACGATGCTGTATCCACATGCGAGGTGCATCTCTAACATCAAAAATACCCGAACGGAATCGACGAAACCAAAATTGTGCCTAACTGGTTGTTACAGTCATATATAGGACGATAAACACCTTTCGCAATTTTAGCCACATGGTTAGCATTTTCGCCATTATAAAAGAAAAACTAAAATATATCGAATTTTCTGTTTGTTGTCTTCTATTTTTAAAACCTAGTACTCATAACTGAATTAATGAAACAAAAAACCGCAAAAGAATATTTTAGTGTCAAATGTCACCTTTCCAACGAGCATAAATCTGAAATTGTTTTATAGATACCTCACGAGATATCGATCACTACAGACGTCTACCGAAAAAATAATGGATAACTTTTTCCCCAAACTAATATTATAATTTACACAGCTTAAAATATTAAAAATAGGAAAAAGTAAATAGTTACTTCTGTTGTGTCTCTTATAAACCTAACTCATTTGAACAATAAAATAAAATCGCATAATTAAAATAGGTGAAGTATTTATTTTTAATCTATAAACTAAATTTTTTTTATTTTATTGCTATTAATTTTCCTTTCTCAGCATTGAAATAAATATAGAAATCTATTTTCACTTGATTCCTATCATTCCTTTTAAATACAGTTTAAGATTACTTAAAACATGAAAAATCCCATGAACTTAAGTAGCAATCCAATTAATCTAGGAACTTAAGATGCTGCATAAAAAGACTTACTTTCAGCGGCTTGAAATGACTTAAAACAGCCAATTACAGAAGACATTCACATATTTACAACTGACATAAAATCCATCCCTGTTCCTAGGTTGAATAACTTTTTTTTTCTTAAATCTGCTGGGATATTTTGAATCTCTGGGTCGTTTCTATTCTGTAGGATGTTTCTGTTAATTAATTACACGTGATCCTCCTTTATTTTGTAAGTTATACATGTAACATAATTATTTAATTAAAATAATCCTACAATAATATTCACCTTTTTAATTATTTCAGTAATAACTGCTTTCAAAGTTTCTTTTTTAGTATTGCAATATAAATGAATATAGAAACCTGTCTTCACACTCTGATCATATTATTCTTTATAAAATACTTTATGAAATGCATGAATTTTTCTTATATTAGGTCTACTGGAAAGTTCTAGCCATTTTTAGACTAAAACAAAAGAATAAATTTTTCTTAACTTGAATAAACTTTATTGAATAATATAATTGCCATCAATATTTATGACTTCTTGCCAAGGTGGTGGCAGTTTGTATATCCCATTTTTAAAAAATATTTTATCTCTAGTGGTTAAAAATTGAACCAGTGCTTCTTTCTTGCATTTTTTTACCCCGCAAAAAATTTTGTAAGGATAGAAACAAGGGACAATCGGAAGGCGCTGGGTCAGGAGAGTATGGTGGATGCATCAGAATTCCGTAACCTAGTTCTGCGACTTTCTGGTCTCCAACCAGCATGTGGTCTGGCATTGTCATGAATCAGTGTAATGTTTTTCCTATTGAACATCACCGGCCTCTTTTTCTTGGAGTGCTGTTTTTACCTGACAGTACTTCTCCGAATTTAGCCATTTGTTTGGCTTCAACAGCTCAAAATGTATTGGTCCTAGAATGTCTCATCATATTCACAACCATCCCTTGTTATAGTTAGGTTTAGAAGTTTAGGAGACAGGTTTTACGGGTTCACAATATGCCCCTTTCCTTGTGTTTTCATAGGTTCGCTTTTCATGCGCAATCATGATCCAGTCCAAGAAGGGTTCGATTTTGTTACGTGCAAGCAGAGATGTGCATTCGATTATTCAAGTTCTTCTAACTGAATTTATGTGTCACCTATCTCAAATATTTCCATATAAACCCTAGTTTCCGAATATGGTTTGAAATGATTTATTGAGCTAAATCAAGCTTTTCCACAATCTCCGATGAGCATGCTTGTTTAAACAGATTATAACAGGAACGGGCCAGAACTGTTTGGTAGACCTAATATTTTAATGTGTACAGATATCAAAACCTGTCAATCTTGTTAAAGTTATTTTGGTCCGTGAAAAGTATCGGTGAAAATTCTTTTGTCAATATTAATAACCCTTTCTTGATATACGTGAAGAAGCAGTTTGTAAGTAAAAACGAATCAAACTATTTTTTTTCTGAAGAGATAATTTGTGAGATATAATTATTAGAGACGTCAAGACAGAATTTTCGTAGTTCAGTTACAGTTGCTGATGACGTGATACAAAAATAGGGAATTAAATAAATTTCTATTAGAGAATTAAAATCAATTAATACAAATAAGGTTGCATCTACAGGCGATTGTTATTGGGGAAATTGATAAACGAATATATTCCGTCAAATCCTTATTCATCAATCCAATACAAGCAATATATTCATTACATAATTGTTTTAATGTTTAAGAATATATTATCGTACACTCTGTTAATTGACGAATAGCAATTGAAGTTGTTGAATTAAAGTAAAAGTCAGAAAACTGATACAGGTCCACCATTTCTAAATTTGAATCTTTATTTATTACGCATTATCTAAGTGTTTTTTTAATAATGCTTGATATGTAGACTTTTGGTAATGCTAATGTTAAATCCATTCTTATGCAACTTAGTTTCAACCTAATTAACAGTTTAAATCACATGTTAGTTCGAAGTCACATTTATTAAACAATTTGTCAACAATTTATTAAATTCAATTCCACCTGTATATTTAAACCAAAAAATTTATCCCTTTATTTCTTTAGCGAACTAATTACAAAATTCAAAATATTTAGCACTTTAAAACAAAACAATGAAATAAACAGACTTCAATTATTTCCATTTCTTGATTGTTTTGTTTTATACTTGAATATATTTTGAAGCAAGTAGAAGGACTTACTTGCTTTAAAGAAATATTTTCTGATATTAAAATACTCAGTTCAAAAAGCCTATTAAAACTTCTTTTTATCGAAATAAGAAATTATTTTTTCAAAATGATATACAAAACCTATTTGTACATAAAGTATTCTATGTAAAAACAATTATATTTACTTCAAATATTTTAAGCTTGCACAAATACTGTAAATTTTTATGTGTGTTCTTTCTTTTTTCCCTATAATTAGGTACATAAAAACTATATTATAATATATAATATAGTTTATATAATAATGATAAAAAGAATAATATAAAAAGAATATTTATATAGTATATATAATAACTATATAAATATTCTCTAGGTATATAAAAACATCTCGATTTATGTTTACAATCCAAATTATTTAACAATGCTCTTAAAGCTACAGTAGAAAACATGTTAAGAAAATATTTCGCAACTGTGATAGTTAACTAAAAACATTATGTTGTATACATAAAGTCGCGATTAATTAAAATCATAGGTTGGCGGATTGTCTTAACTTTAAAAAAATAATGTTAAAAAGGTAAATATCTGTTATTAGGAAGTTTAGTTATGAGTTATTAAACCGTTTTTGTTGCTATGAAGGATTTCATATTTCTTATAAATTTTTACTAACAATGTAAAGAAGTTAAGAAAAATTTAACATATCTCATACATATAATCAAACATATTTAACAAAAAACAAAATGAAAAGTTTTATTTTGAATTTTTATATAATTTTCTACTGCTCTTCATTTTATAAGGTTATTTTCTTCTTATCCTTTACGTATATATTTTTAAATTTCTTTTTCAAAATTTTATATCTCTTAAGAACAGTTAAAAGATTCCAATAAATTATCATTATCTTTTATATTAACTCCACTTCCATCAATCAAAATTTTTCAAAAAATAAATTTATTCGTTGCAAAGAAGATTTAAAAGTGAGCAAAATTAAAAATAAAGCTTCAACTGATCATTTTTGCCACTTACTGAAAACTACTAAATATTAAAGAAGCATAAAAAACAGACTTATAGATTGATTTATATATAAATAATATAAAATATTTTTTTTTACTTACTCAATAGTCCATTTAAGCAATGCCCAACCATTCAAATGGCAAATGCTTCTTTTATGGTAAATTTAGTTTGCCATAAGAGAATAAAATTTATGATTTTTAAAATCATAAATTTTCTGAAACTGGTTGATACAACGTAGCCATGAAAAGGAACTATATTAAACAATCTAAACGGCAAAACGATTATTTATCTTGTCCAATTAAACTCGATTTGCTATTGTTTTAAAATATTATCAAGAACATTTATTACATTTCACATTATAGAAATAGAAGAAATTGTAGGATATCGTTTGAATAGCATTTGATGCAACTTAACATTATGTTTGTGAAAGAGTTCGATTTTTGTGAATTATAAGTAACTTAAAATTACATAATGAATTATTTAATTATCTAATATTGATATAAAACCTAATATTAAATAATTACTCTTAGTTTTTATATAGATTTTGTTATATATCAAATAAAATTGTTGATATGACAGTGTAAATATTACGAACAGAAATTAATTTTTGTGTTTTCGAAAATGGATATACTTTTTGAGAATCTAATGAAAAAGATTCTTTTTTGTTGGTATTTTCTCACTATATATATCATTCTGTGATTTAAAACGTGGAAGAACAAATTGTTTTTCATTTAATACGATAAAAAAATAGCAATAATTTACAACACTAGATTTTAAATATTACTTTTTGTTGAAGTAAGTTTTATTATTTAATTAATATAATATTCTTTATTATGAAAGTAATTTAAAATTTAGTAAAATTTTAATTTTTACCGAAAAATTTACTTAAAATGAGTAATATGATTTGTTGTATAAACTTCATTTTTCAGTTTTATTCGGATCTTTTTCTTCAGATATTTTTATTTTTTGCTTTCATATTTTTTATTGTTTTTTTATGATTTGCTTTAAGCAATCGCAACTCATTTCTTAAAACATATCATATTTTGTCTATCATCTTGTCTTTAAGAAAAATGAATTAAGAAAAATGTGTCAAGTTTGATATCCCCTTTTGCTGCAGGCTTTTTTACACTTAATAAACATTTTAAAATCTTTTGAGTTGTTTTTAAAATATACGAAGTTAAAAACAAACATTTACAGGGAATAGTAACTTAATAATTATTTGCTGAACTTTTCATCTATGAATTATTAGATGTTTTCAGATTTCAAAAATGCAATATTCTAACCGCTATAAATTAAGAACTTTATCAACACGATGATCTTCAATAAGCTCAAGATTAATCACCAGAGCGAATCCAATTACTAGAGCAGATCCAATTACTTCAGTGGTATTACTGAAGATTAAATCACTGCAACTCTTATCCTAATTTTTTGGCATCAAGCTACAGACAAATTGGCTTATAAGTGCTGAGAATTAAAAATTGTCAAGAAATGTTTGTTTGGATGCTATTATATATTAATCTGTGTGTTGCTCAAAAATTTTAATTGAAAAAATAATCAGTACAAATTTTAAAAGTATCATTAAGAACAAAAATAATTTCCAATTTTTTTAAGAAAGCAATATTATAAGAAATATGACTATGACTCTTAAAAAAAATTATTTCAAACGGTTTAAGCTTCGAATTTTACTATACTTTTCCAAATTACCATTTGGGATTAACGTGCTTGTAGCAGATTCCATGGATAAATATGGATAAAATTCAGTATCATCTTTTGAACAAGTTTTGCTTAAAAATTTCTGAAAATCTTAGTTTATCAGAATTCTATTACAGTTCTTGACAAATTTGGAAAATGTTATATCATTTTCTGTATAAAAAAACTCAACACTATTTTGCAATTTATTTTCTCCATATAAAAATATCTTAAGCAAATTCACTTCAAATGATCTTAAAAATGTTAACCTGTTGATTTTCTTAATATTTACTGTTGTAATTATTATTATAAATATATCGCTTTAAAATTCACTTTAAAAATCTTTTAGAACTATAAAATTTCAAGAGATAATTTGTCAGGAAATTTGTATCAAGTTAAAACTAAATAATCAACAAGCTCCCATTTTTTTATACTTAATATTTTTTACAGATGTGTTAATGAAATTTGATAATCATCAAAAACCAAATCATCAAAGTAAAACAGAATATCAATTCCGCTTAACAATAATCTACACATATTCCCTATCCACGGGAGAAAAGTTCCGCACCCGCATCAATTGATCCCCCGCTTCCCGCAGACTGTTCAAATTGACCCACGGGATTTAATATCAGTCTCGCCTCCTTTGCCATCGAAGCGCAACCACAACGAT
Source organism: Latrodectus geometricus (assembly GCA_026290005.1). NCBI lineage: Eukaryota > Metazoa > Arthropoda > Arachnida > Araneae > Theridiidae > Latrodectus > Latrodectus geometricus. The sequence goes on along the minus strand of JAPDSC010162384.1, from coordinate 192,060 downwards.
GCTACTTCCTTTTAGAAGGAATTTTCGAAGCATGCGGTGGAATTATCAAGAGTAAATTCGTCTCGATTTCGCGCACCCATGCAGGCCTTAATATGCGATTTTAAAGAAGGGGAAAATTTCTGAAATGGATACGCGTAATCATGCCAAATGCGCATCTTATTTGCAACTTTTCGTGGGGGAGGGGTTGACGTGGCTTTCCTCTAAAGCTTCAAATGTCTAATTGTTATTCTTTTGTTTCGGATTGCGGGAGAGGAGTTCATATGGTTTCTCTCTATGTAACTTAAAAGTTAGAGCCAGCTGCAGTTCTCTGGTAATATTATATCAGTAGACGTAGTTGCCCCTGGCAACCGTGCGGGATACATTTGACGTCATAGGTCATGTGATAGTATCCTCGGCTGTTTTACTATTGGCGCGCATCGGGCGATAAAGCAGTTGTATGGCCCCGCGCTTTTACCGACGCGCGCCAGAGTTAACTGATTCATCTGTCGCTACCCGTGTTTTACCCTTCAAATTTTGACTCATAATTTGAGCCGAATTTTCTCATCTATTTGTATTTCAAAGAGGAAATGTGAATGACATTTTCCGTTTAGTTAGTAACTTTATACCACTTTCATAATGTTGACAAATACGTAAATTTGCCTATGAAATATAACAGGCAAGACCGTCTTGCTTTTGCGTTAGTTTGGCGTCTATACATATTATTAAATAGCTACCTAAAATTTATTTATTTTTTTACACTTGTAAGTCCAATAAAATGTACATTCTTGCACATTGATTTATTTACTCCATATAAAAAAAATTTATTTACTCCATTAATTGATAAAAATATTTGTTTTAAGCCAATACACAATAATAAAGGCGTATCTGAGAATATTAATTTAAATGAATCTCCAAGATATTTATGAGATTAATTTAGCTGTCTAAGAAACACACAGCTGAATTTATCTTATAACTCAATCAATATTAATCTCATAAATAAAATTTAATATATTTTATCTCATGAAACAAAGACAAAGAAAGATCTCATAAACAAAGAAGGAAAAATATTTTATCTCATGAACATAGATAAAGGAATAAGATTATATCATGAAACGAAGATGAACAATGGAGAGAAAGTAATTTTCTTAAAAATATTAGAGCAGAAACTAAATTTTTTATAGGTTCATTCAATTTAAATATGTTTTGAAAGAATCTATTGTTAAAACCACTTATTGCCTTGTTTTTATTTGATTATTCAAGAAATCTTTTTTTATTGGCTTTTATTTATTTTTTATTTTAATATAAATTGGCTCACACATCCAACGAATTTTGACTTTGCTTTTCTTGTTTATCTTTCCTCCTAAGTTTTTATGCTTTTCAATGTTCTCACTATTAATATTTACTATTAATTTAACATTTAAAATATATTAAATGTATATTTTTCTAATTTTTGCAATATTTGACAGTAAAAATTAAAATTTTAAATTTTAGCAATGGTGTCAAAATTAACAAATACTTTAGATAATAATCTCAATTGACTCATTTATTAAATGAATTTGCATTTTATTAATCACATATTATAAAAAACATCACTTTCTTGAAAACATATTCAGTATAATCACGTGATTTTCATGAGAAAATTGCGAAAAATTTTTAAATATTCCAAAATAAAAATAAACAATCATGAAATCTATGTATTTTGATACCAAAAAAATAAATAAGAAATTACATTATTTTTATTTTTTATTTAAACATATATTTTTTTGATAAAAAAAGTTATTAAAAATTATTTGAAAAATTCTAAATACATTATTAATGAATATGAATCACTCAGTTTAATTTTGAGAGGTTATTAATTTCCTTTCATATTGGAAATTCAAAATATTTTCCAAACATTCTTTTTGAAAGGGATAATAATCTTTAAAACATCTCTAAAAAGTAAGTCATAAATTTCCAAATTGTTTTTCAATAATTTTTCTCTTGATTTCCCGTATGGAACATGTAAAACTTTTCTAAATAATCCTTATTTTGGCTTAAGTACGACAAAGAAAGGATTTGCATTAGCTGTTGTGTCTTCTGAAATTGCTACTAAGCTCTTGATTGGTGGAAGGACGGTCCATTCTGAATACAAATTGCCAATAAGTTCTGCAAACTCAAAGTCATTAACATGTAGAATTATCAGAAGCTCGGGACAAGCAAAAGTTTTAAAGAGATTCAAATTAATTATATTACTCTGCAAAATTAGATGTATAATACCCGAATATATACTGGAATATGTGAATAGAATGTAGAAAATATTGCTTGGTTGGCGACTTACCGCAGACTCTACTTATTTTTACACAAAGAACATAAGTTTATTTAAACAATGCATCAATATGTAACTTCATTGTTTAAATTCAAATATAAAATCATATATTATTTATAACTTCATTGTTTGTATTTAATAAGCTATTATTTTGCTAATTTTAAGCCGTTAGTTTTCTTTTTTTACATTAATCCTTCTATACTGCACACAAATTCATTATTTTCAATTTAAGAATTATTTGTCTTTAGCAATCGATAACATCTTTGATTGCAGATATTATGCGCTTACGTGCAAAAGTACGTAATTTGTTTTATTTGTTCTTCATTTCTGTTAGAGACAAAATATATCTTGATTCAGCTGAATACATTACTGAATACAAGTCAACACTATTATCTTTTATATACATTGTACTGAACTTCATTTATTTGTTCTGTGCTTACTAATAATTGTTATGAAATAAAGCTTTATTTTTTCCTTTTATTGATTTTTTAATTAAAGCTCAATTAAAAAATATAAATTTATTAAAAGATTGAAAATTCTTTAATTTCTCAACTCATTGAAAGCAAATATGGACTCTAACAATTACTTGACTTCAACTTTATAATATGAAAATGTAAACAAAAATAGCACTATCTTAAGTATAAAAAAAGAATATGTGTATACATTTGATTCAAGAGAAAGAAGTTCATTTTTTTTCTGTAGATGGCAGTAGATATCTATATTTCGTAAAGTATAGAACAATTTCATATTTATGCTGCTTGGAAAGGTGATATTTTGCATTAAAATATTCTTTTACAGTTTTTTCATCTGTCCCATGCAGTTATGAATAATAGGTATTAAAATTAGAAGTCCTCAAAGAGAAAATAATGTACATTTTACACTTTTTGTTTCATAAAGGCACATATAGAAGCCAGACTCTGTAATTGGAAATGGTGTTAATGGTCCCCATTCTGTAATAGCCAATGACGGGTAATTTTAGTTTCGTTAGTTATGCATAGGTATATTTGATGTTAAAAATGCACCCCGCGCTGGTAGGTCTTTCTGTGATCAGGTCTACATTTTCAATGTAGACGTGATCACACACACACAGAAAGGGCTTAAGCAGACATATATGTTAACAGTCTTAGCATCGCCCATGAGCTAAAGATAGACCATGAAGCAGCTTATAACTTTTTCACAAAGTGAATCAAAAATATATTAAATAAAGTCTTGAAAATACGATACAATTGAGATACGTGAAAATAATGGATTTGTTTTTCCCCAAACTTTAATTACTTATTTGTGTCTGTGTGTTTATGCCCAGTAAAATAGAAATATATTTGTAATATATTTCAACCCTTTTTCGTTATAAATACGTTAAAAGCTGAAAATTATATTTTTCCATTTTTTGAAATATTGATTTCGAAATATTTACATTTGAAACTTTTTATTAATTAAAAATAAAAATAATCATATCTAAAATAAAACAAGAACTGAAATCTCATGGTTACAATTATTGTGTTTCTAACTTATAAATTTCATTATGCATTATTGGTACTATCATCCCATTTTAGTAAGAAATGTGTTCAACTCAGAAAAAGTTTTCCATACTCCTAAATGTAATATTAGGTTGAGGAAAAAGTAATCCATTATTTTTTCGGTAGACGTCTGTAGTGATCGATATCTCGTGAGGTATCTATCAAACAATTTCAGATTTATGTTCGTTGGAAAGGTGACATTTGACACTAAAATATCCCCTTGCGGTTTTTTTTTCCTTTTTTTCTTCTTCCTTTTTTTTTTTTTTTTTTTTTTTTTTTTTTTTTGATTAATTCAGTTACGAGTACAAGGTTTTAAAAATGGAAGACAACAAACAGAAAATTCGATACATTTTCGTTTTTCTCTTGTAACGGCGAAAAAGATAGCCGAGTGGTTAAAATTGTGAAAGATGTTTATCGTCCTATATAAAAACGTAACAACCAGTTACGTACAATTTTTGTTTCGTCGATTCCTTTCGGGTATTTTTGATGTTAGAGATGCACCTCGCATGTGGATACAGCATCGTCAAAAATGTGTATAAAATGTCAAAAATGATCGAAGTTAACCGCATGTCAGCAGTCGTAACGCGCAAGACCTAAAAATCTACATGAAAGCTGTTTTAAACCTTTTTACAAAGTGAATCCAAAAGAAGTTACATAAAGTTCACGTAATAATAATGGATTTCTTTTTCCCCAACCTAATATTTAATACGATGTTACTAATTGGTTTAATTAATAAAATGATTGCATATTTCTATTCTGTAATTTAATTACAGACTGTTACATGTATTGAATTTTAAAGTGATTTTGGTTTTCTGGGGATACACAACCTTATTTAAAATACCCTGTGTTTCACCGGATAGATTATGCGAAGGAATTTTTTTCCTAGGATTGTAAACTTCTATTTGATTATATATATCTCGTATTAATAAATCGTTACTTGTTAGCCTGGAAAAGTAATAATCATGTCTTGAAATTTGTATTATAAATCCTAATGACTGAAATTTGCATGTAGCTTTAGAAAACGAGTTTTGTTGTTTTTTTTTATTGTATGTAATGAAACAATAAATAAACTTTTAAAAAAAAACATGTTTTACTGTTTTTTCTATTTAAATCTGTCTTATTTTTAAAGTACTTTATTCTCTTAGTACCCTCTAAAATAATTTTAAGTTTCATTGGTAATATTTTTTATCAATGCATTCACACTAAGACGAACGAAGATTACAGTAATAACTAATGAATTCCTGTATCCTATTTAGAGAAAAATAACTTAAGTTAAAGATAACTAGACTAAAAACATTTGTATTCTGTAAGTCAACATCTAATGGAAGAAACTAAACTTGTAGATAAGATGTCAAAGAAATCCTGAGACATAAAAAAAAAGAAGAATGACGTAATCTACATTCTTATCGTTTTAAAAGTCTTGGTTTAGCCATACAATCTCAAGAATCTTTTGTACGGCAGTTAACTTCTAAAAGAAAGATAATAGTTAAAATGATTACAGAGAATACGCATTTATAATTAAATTTCTTTCTTAAGTTTATATCGTAAATAAACAATTTATTTTAAACATTAGTAATCAAATATTTGTAGTTATTTATTCATTTAATAAATACGGATAATTTTAATTAATTTTACAGATATTCTCTTAATTGTCTGTTAATTTTCCTAATAAAAATTAATATGAATTTTAGTTATAGGTACTTGAAAATATAAAATTACATATAACACATATAGTACAAAATATAATAATTTTTTTACGAGTGGTAAAATGGAGGGACGTATGATTTTAAACATAACACTTCTTCAATTAAAGAAACCCTATTCAGAAGTATAGCTACGCAACCATTAAAAATATTAATTTAATTTTCATAACTTAAAAAATTTAAATAAATATGTGGGGAAAAGTAAAAGCTAATAATTGATAAAATGCTGTAGTTTCTAAAAGAGATGATTTTGGCTCTTTATGAAAACAATAAATGGAATTCACAAATATTATTTCTAAAAATATTAATATTAATTTCAATAACACACACATAAAAAATATTAATTTCAATAACACACACATATTAGGTTGGAGAAAAAGAAATCCATTATTTTTACGTGAACTTTATGTAACTTCTTTTGGATTCACTTTGTAAAAAGGTTTAAAACAGTTTTCATGTACATTTTTAGGTCTTGCGCGTTACGACTGCTAGCATGCGGTAAACTTCGATCATTTTTGATATTTTATAGACATTTTCGACGATGCTGTATCCACATGCGAGGCGCATTTCTAACATCAAAAATACCCGAACGGAATCGACGAAACAAAAATTGTACGTAACTGGTTGTTACAGTCTTATATAGGACGATAAACACCTTTCACAATTTTGGCCCCACGGCCATCTTTTTCCCCGTTACAAGAGAAAAACGAAAATGTATCGAATTTTCTGTTTGTTGTCTTCCATTTTTAAAACCTTGTACTCGTAACTGAATTAATCAAACAAAAAACCGCAAGAGGATATTTTAATGTCAAATGTCACCTTTCCAACGAGCATAAATCTGAAATTGTTTGATAGATACCTCACGAGATATCGATCACTACAGACGTCTACCCAAAAAATAATGGATTACATTTTCCCCAACCTAATATATTATATTATATTTTGATTAATTTCATACGAGAAAATTGGCGATGTATGAGAAATTTTAGAATACTTACTTAACTAATAAACACTTTATAGGTTTACATTATAGAAATGAATGGAAAAAGTTGCTAATGTATAATTTCATTTGTACCTTTTCCTCATTATTATTTTATCATACTTACCTTAAAATATTATTTGAAATTTATAGTATTATTAAGATCTTAAAGCATATCTTACTTTTAAATCTATTTTTAGCATTAAGAGGTATGGAATGAAATTTAGCCCAAAATAATAGATTTTTAATAGCAATATCGTCGGCTTATCATAGTAAATAACCAGGAAAGTATGGCAAATATTCCGGTTTCGTAAAACACTAATTAGTGGTTAAAGTCTATTAAGTGTAATTTGACCAATCTTTATGAGTTTGGGTTCTCTAGTTAATAATCAAAGTGTTCTTAGGACTATTTCCGTTACGTTCTTATCACTGGTCGACAAAGTGCACTTTAAACAATTCTTAGGCTGTAAAATGTTGTATATATCAGTAACAAGTACTTAATATATATCAGTAACAAGGCCTTCGACTTAAGAACTTTGTAAAATAGACTCTCTTTTATATGGCATTTTATTACTTTTTTAATTGCACAAATGAAATATCTATAAGCACATTCGACATGTAAAGTATAATTTGAGCTAAGAAAATCAAGTTAATATTTAATTATCAAAGTTAGGTAATAAATTAAGATAAAAATTAATTATATGTGATTAAATTATTGACCCTAAACTAAATAATATATTTTTTTAATCTATTATTTAAGTGATGATGTATCCAGAGGCTCCAACCCAAGTGTTGATTAAAAAATAACTATCAATATAATAAACAAATGTTCTTATGTGTCATATACAGTTTTTCTAACTTTCTTATCATTAGTTTGTCATTTCATAAATTCAAAACAAGTTTTTTAATTAAAAATAAATTTCATTTCTAAATGAAGCAATTTCTCAAAAATTAAGAAATATTTAAATAATATAGTTTATTTTATTGACTTCCATAATTCTATGTAAAAAATTACTTAAAAGTCAGTAAAAATTTGAAGGAAGTGTTAACAAGGCTGTCTTCAAATTTGATTCTTGCATGGAATTTTTAGAGTTAGGTTTTTATAATTATTCTTCTGTCCAATAAAGAGGAAAGTTACTGATAAAAGTGATACAATGACTTAATTTGGAATTTAAAAGTTAACTATAAAGTTGATAAAAATTACTAAGACATTACATTTGATTAACTAATTTTTTAATTTTCTTAAATAATTTAAAAATTAATATGATTTCTGTTTAATTTGGAGATTTCATGGATATATTCATAGTGTGATATTCTTTCTAAAATTATTTTTTCTGAAATATTGAAAAACACACATCCAAATATGCACAGCTATTTTTGGCTACCATGAAGAAGTTATTTATTTAAACTTTTTAGTTATATATATTAGGTCGGGGAAAAAGTAATCCATTATTTTTTTCGGTAGACGTCTGTAGTGATCGATATCTCGTGAGGTAACAATCAAACAATTTCAGATTTATGCTCGTTGGAAAGGTGATATTTGACACTAAAATCTCCTCTTGCGGTTTTTTGTTTGATTAATTCAGTTACGAGTACAAGGTTTTAGAAATGGAAGACAACAAACAGAAAATTCGATACATTTTCGTTTTTCTCTTGTAATGGCGAAAAAGGTAGCCGGGTGGCTAAAATTGTGAAAGGTGTTAATCGTCCTATATAAGACTGTAACAACCAGTTACGTGCAATTTTTGTTTCGTCGATTCGGTTTGGGTATTTTTGATGTTAGAGATGCACCTCGCATGTGGATACAGCATCGTCGAAAATGACTATAAAATATCAAAAATGATCGAAGTTAACCGCATGTCAGCAGTCGTAACGCGCAAGACTTAAAAACCTACATGAAAGCTGTTTTAAACCTTTTTACAAAGTGAATCCAAAAGAAGTTACATAAAAAGTTCACGTAAAAATGATGGATTTCTTTTTCCCCAAACTACTATATATTTATTTTCCTTGTTTTTATCGTTGGTAGTAAATTTCAAATTCTAAATTTTGGTTGCCTTTCAGAAGCAATCATTATAATATCACTTTTTACATCCTTTATTTATTACTAAAGCTATTTATTTATGCAATTTTTGTTGAACAATTAATTATTTATTCCGACAATACTATAAATACAAGAATTTAAACATTTTTATTATTTTAAAATACATTGTATGTAATAAAGAATTTGTTTTTCTTTTTCTAATTAATCCATGGAGATTCTCTATACTGTAGATTTATTAGATTTATTTAATTCAATAGTATTTATTTCTTTCAAAGTTACAAAGGGAACATTTTTGTTGGAAAAATATCCTTTGAACGTGGGCTGTAAGTCACCAAAGGGGTTATTAGTTTTAAAAAGTAAACACAAAATTGCATTTGTTCGAATGTGTTTGACATACTAATGAAACCAATCCGTGAACCACACATCCGATGAAACAGGAAAAGATATCAATTCTCTTGGGAATCACATACAAGAGATAGGAAAGAAAAAAAACGAAATAAACAAAGTTCTTTATTATTTGTTAAGTATGTATGAAATTTAATTAAGAGGAGTACAAAAAATCAATTATAAAATCACTCTACGGTTAATTAAACTTGGAGCTTCAAATGTAAATTCAATGAAAAAATAATAATAATCGCAAGAAAAAGTATTTGTCATTATGGAATGTTAGGAATGTATAATTAATTATTTTTTAAAAAGGAAAGAATTTACATGATTACAGACAAAAAAGATATTAAATCACGGTGAACATTTTATAGCAAATGCGGATTCATGCTTTTAAAGTTGTGGCACATTTTATTTATTCTTTTATAAGAAAAGTTTCCACATATTCAGTTTTGAAATTCTAAATTAAGATTCATCCATCTTATTTTATCAAATATAATATTTGGCATTTTTATAAAGACCTTTCACATAGACTATAATAATCATAAATGAAATTTATACTGGTAAATTATCAAAAAACAAGCAGAAACATTATTAAACATGAAAATCATCAAATTTGAAGAAATTTGTGAGTATGAATAAAATAAATTTGATGTAGACAAAAAATAATATGAATACCTAAATAAATTATGTCAAAATGCTTAAAATGTCGTTTATTACACTGAAATCCTGTAGCTTTCGTGTAAAATAAAAGCAAAGCAAAACACGTACATAGTGGAAAACTCCGTCACTCATCCTAGAGTTGTTCAGTAGAATTCATATTTTGTTCGTTAAGTGAATATTTCATTTATCATAAATTTGATATGTTCTTTGAATATTAATGATTTCTAAAAAGAAACTGAAGTCATGATTTCTTTTCAGAAATCGTTTATCAAAATGTCTTTTTTCTAAGGAAATCGCAAATGGCTAAAAATTGCAGATGAACAACTAGAAAATTTCAACAGTTCACGGTTTATCAAAATTATTCAGCATATTGTAAAATATAATGAATATAAAAAATAACCAGAATTATTTAACCATAATCAATTATTTAATCAAAATTCTTCTGAAGTAATGTATTCTGCGTTTGTTCGTTGATGCATTACAGATTTTTGATTTACTTTTTCTATTTGTATATTTCATTCACAAAATGTGGTAACATTTTAAAAGTCATATATATATATATATATATATATATATATATATATA
>JAPDSC010162384.1:161042-181511 GCA_026290005.1 Latrodectus geometricus | reverse complement strand
AATTCATATGAATTATATTTTATAAGACAGTTGAAAGTCATTAAAATGCAAATCTGTTGTAAGTACTGTGTGTTCCCATCTACTAAAAACAAAAGTAAAATTATATTTTATGGAAATACTTGTTCAATAGTTTTAACACACACCATTTTAGAGACTAGTAGCTCTAAATTTTAAAAAAATCCATTACAAAATTACGACTTAATCTCTATATGTATTTATTTTTGAACATTAAAAATCATTTTTTCTGTTTTTAAATAATGAAATATAAGAATAATCTCCATGTATATTTCTGGCTATTAAAATTGTTGTACCAAAAAGAAATGCAAATAACAAAATAATATTTATTGGGCAAATATGCTATACTGAAAATAACAAAGGTGTTTCAATTTTCAATAAGTTTGGAAACACATAGATCTTGGGAAATCAGTATTCTGAATAACCTGCTCAAAAGAGATGATAGGTGATAAAAAAATATTCATTTAAAAGTAAAAAATATAGCATACTTTATTTAATTGTTCAAAACATTTGAGCTGTGTGAAATTAAATGAGGAAGAGCGATAATAAAACGCAGAAAATCTTAGATTCTTCACGATAGAAATAGTATTGCAATTTGAATCACATCTTTATTTGTGCTAAGTTACTCAAAAATTTAAAACTTAAACTAAATTAATTAAAATTGATAGAATATTGCTAAAAAAATGTTTTATTACTCTAATTGAAACTCAATTTTGAAAGCTATTTATTATTATTTTTTGCATTTCAGGTTTTAAAAAGAAAAGACAATACAATGATTAACATTATCTTTTTTGAATCCTGTGTCCCTTTTCTTTTCATTTAAATGCATTCCACGCTTAAAAGTGACATTTTTTTTGTCTTCTTTACAGGATGCAAGTTGGATAGTGTGCTGGCCAGGCTTCCTGCTACTCGATCTCCGGATTCCGCTGATTCCGGAAGTCTTGGTAGGAAGTCACCCGGCCTCGGATGGGACAACGGTCAGTCATGCAATTTTATTGATAGCCATTTGTGGATAAAACAGCATAATCTCTTAAATATTTAACTCATCAATTTGATGAGTCATTTATCTATGACTACAACTTTTAATGGAAAACAATTTTTAAATAATGTTTCTTGTTGAAATTAATAAATTTCTGCATGTTTTTATTTTTGAGTTTATTCAATATCATACATTTATGACTTAATATCATTGAAATTGTGTATGCTGAGGTTGTCAAAGGAAAGTTTGCAGGTCGAGTCCAGACAGTGGCAAACTAATAATTTATTTTGACAATTTTTGTAGAACTGTAATAGTCATATTTAATTCAAATAAATAACATTTAATATATTTGCTTTATACTGCTTAACATTTCAATATAAAATGGTTTTATAGATTTTGTTTTTATATTTATTTTATTTATTCTTTTAACTTTACTTTTTTGTAGTGTATTTTTGCTATAAATTTATTTAGATATCCAAATATTGTAAGTCATTTTATAAGTGTAAGATTCTTTAAGTACATTGGTCAAAACAAAATTTAAATAAAAAGTATTTCATTTTTTAGATTAATTTTAAAGAATGGTAGATTAATTTTAGATGATATTTTAAATTAATTTTAAAGAATATAAGAAAGTTGTTCAAGAAACAACTTCCTTATATTCTTTAAAATTATGTATGCGTATTTTTTAGCTTATACATATCTAAAAATAAAGTAAACCTTGAATAGCATATTGTTTTTTTTAGAATATATGTAATAGGTTAATCTAATATGTATAAAAGATGATTTAAATATTTTTTATTTTATTAAAGTATAAAATTTGAATATACTATTTATATAAACGCAATTATTTTTCTACAACTATATCTCTCGCAAATTCATGAAGATAAAAAAACCTATTTGTTTCACCAGTCTTCTAAATGAAATGTTGAATCTTGTCTTATATAGTATTTTTTAACTTGAGATTGTCACTAGAGGCATATATAGCTTGCCATCTTTTATTCACAAAATAAACAAATTATAAAATTTTAGAAAATTCTTCTTTAATCTACTTTTTTATTTTTAAAATAATGTGAAATATACTTCTGTAGATATATTTGATTTATGTATAATTTAGGAGTATTTTCAAATAACTATCTATTTTATTCCCAAATGTGCATTTAGTAAACTTAAAAATAATTAAAAAACCTGTATTACTGAACTTAATTTTTCAAAAACTAAAGTTATATGAATTTAAATAAAGATATAACCCTCCTTCAATAAGATGGAACATTGATGAACAATTAAATCAGACTGTTATCGTCATGTAAAATTGTGTTGCTGCTGATTTTTTTTATATGGGAATGGAAAATTTCGTTCAAATATTGAATGAAAAAAGATTTATATTCCTAATATCACAATTTATAGTTAATTAAGAGCAGCTATCATTATCTAGTTTGGAATCTTTTTTATCTCAACAGGTATTGAGTTTTCAAAATACATTATTTAAATATTATATTTTACTTATGGTTATTGCATTGAAATCAACTTTTGGTCATAGATATTTTTTCAATGGACATGAGAATAATATTATGAGTAAATGGTAATAGATGATTTTTCCATGGGCATTAGAATAGTTTATGATGAGTAAATGTTAATAGATGATTTTCAATGACCATTAGAATAATGTATGATAAGTAACTGGTAATAGATGATTTCACGATGGGTATGAAGTAAAAGTTAATAGATGCCTTTTCAATGAACATTAGAATAATATATGATGAGTAAATAGTAATAGATGATTTTCAATGGGCATGAGAATAATATATGATGAGCAAATGGTAATTGATGATTTTTCAGAGAGCATGGGCTTCCAATTTTAGCCAAAACATGATGTAACAATAAAAAACTCCTACGTGACAACTTATAAATATCCACACCCATTTCTTTCCAATTATAAGTAGATGCATCTAACTCGAATGCAACATTCTACAAAAATCTCCCATTCCATAATTTAAAGATTAAGAACTCAATAGAAATAATTCTCCTGGATTAAAATTGTTGCGGAGTTAACAAATAAGTGGGCATTCTTGTTGGTACATGCCAGCTCTAGGATATGAAAGCGTTTGAAAATACCTTCAAATTCCATTTAAATTGTTTCAAGTTGGTTAGAAGAATATTTAACAGATATGAAGATGTTTCTCTGAATATTTATCTTAAGTATTTTTGATGGTATTAAAGACACCTGCCATAAGAATGAAACAGGTATTTAGGAATAACTATATTTTTAGTACAGTGGATCTGTGTAGTTTTGTCATGTGTTCCAACTTAATATCGAGCTCATGTCATGAATATAATCATCTTAGTAAGGACAAAAGGTTGTTGTTCAAAAAATACAAGTATTTCTAATTTAATTGCTCTTTCATAGATCAGGAGAATATTCCTATAAGATAACAGAAATTATTAATAAAATTATCTTGAGAAATAGATTGCAAACATTAAAGTTGAGCTCAATTTTTATACGATTATTAAAAGTTTTTAGTTCAATTAATTTGAAAGTTTCTAAGTTACTTCAATAAAAATCTTTTAGCGTAAGTAATTAGAGTTAGTTAAACTATTTCTAGCTAGGCAAGAAATCAAAATTATTGAAAATTTAATTTGATTGAGAAAATAATATAATCACAAACAATAGTTGAAAATTTAATTTGATTGAGAAAATAATATAATCACAAACAATAGTTGAATTCAATAGCAATACCTTCTTCACAACTAATTATCAAAACGTAAAATAATCATTAATAAAATAAGCGAATGAAAATATTTAACTTCTAAAATTGTTAATGAATTTATAATGTTAAATTTTAAAGCGGTAAATTTGCAGAAAGACTATTGATTCTTGTGAGTTCAAATTATCACTCTATCCGTTAACTAATATTTCATCCATAACTAAAGCACAATCACTTTGTAATCAGAATTTTGACACTGTATCATTTACTGAGCCTGATCAAACACCAGTTACTCAGTTTGCATTTGATGGTGTGCTCAACATATGACAGTTTCCATTGAAATAGATCAAGTAAACTAGAATCCCTATACAGCTTAATTTTCGAAATACTTAAATTAGCTTCATTAATATTGAGAGTTTAACTAACTAAAGGTTTAAATCGGTTATTACATATTATGCATTGTGTTTATAAGGCACTGCAATGAAAATTTTTAAATTTTAAAAAATATCTGTGTTGACTGCTTATGGAAGTTTACATAAAGTTATTGGGCTTTTAAGTGAATTTTCAAGTAAATTTTAGTGATTTGTTTTAATTAAAAATAATTACGTATCTACATTAAGTACTTTCAAAATAGTGATACTAACAATATGTTAAATTCTAAAATTAAGCTTTGCCCTATTTATAACAATAAAAAATCATCAAAAATAGTAATAAGATAATAATTGCTTTGATTTTGAAATATCAGAATTTCTTTTTTTAAAAAAAATGGAAATTCTTTATTATAGGTGAATAATAATTATCAGCATAATTACCCCCTCCCTCTCAAAAAGAACAATAAATTCTAGAAATGTTTCTAATGTCATCTTGATATGCTTAATATATTACTTCAATTAAAAAGCACAAACTAATAAAAGGAGCGTATTAATTCCCTTTTTGCACTGAAGTACTAAAACAATTATAATTTCGTTAGATTCCATTCTATACAGACTTTGAGATGCATTTAATTTACTGTTTTATAACAAATATAAAATTTAAAAGATGTAATCTGTCACGATTTCATGAAGATTCTTTTTATTTCTTCCAAAATGTTTATCAATCATAGATGGTGTTACTATAGATTGAAAATGACAGATTTATATCAATTAATGTTTTTAACATTTGTTGTCAAGTACTTATGTGGTATTTTATATAAATCCTTAAAAATTACAAATTAAAGTTTTATTTAGAGCTACTTTTTATTATATCATTTAGGTAATTTGATACTTACAAGAGAGTAATACGATAAATAAAATTATTTTGAAGTTGAAGCCCATATAATAGTTGAGGATTTCTTATTATATGCTTTATTTGACAGATAATGAGGTTTTCAAATTACGTGAAAACTCAAATATGTAGAATATAAAAACTCATCTCTTCATGCTACAAAACTTACACAAAAACTACCATCAGCATGTGTGAATGAGTCTCAAGTCACAAATTCCTGCAAAATTTTTCCGCACTTCAATAATTCGCTGGTGATTTTCACATGTCCATGTTAGCTTAGCTGGCTTAGTATAATAAGCAAATGAGTCGTACGTTATTGACTCAGGTTTTCCCACTACTAAAAGAGGATTTGCCGTATTTGCCGGCGTGAAAGATGGACTTTATTTCTGTTTAGTAAAATGTTTGATAAATAGGGTGCGTGTTACACGCCGATGCTAAATTTTCGATTGCATTCATTTCTGGGAATTTCCTTTATTCCGAATAATGCGATTTTTTCCTTGAAATAATATATTACGTAGAACTCTGTGAATGCGCATGTGCCGTCATCGAAGATAAAAGATGGGTTCTCTTAAACTTTCAAATTTTTATGAACAACTTTTAAATATATGAAATTTCTGCTGTTCAGTTTTCTTAAGTTTGTTGGCAATTTATGGCTCAAAAGCAATATCGGCATTGCTTTAACACAGCATACAAGCTATGTGTAATTCAATGTACTAAAAAGCATAGAATTAGGCAAAAATTATTGAGTTTCATCCATTCGTCATTGATGCAAGAAAACGAAAAACGTTTGAACTTGCATAAATACGCTATCTGGCCGAAAATATCTGGACTACCAGTACTATAAGCGTCCTGCGGCACATATCAATATAATGTTTTCCCCCTTTTGCATCGATAACAGCTTTGAGGAAGATCAATTTGCCTGGCTATGCAATCTGCCCTCTAATTTGTACCAACAGTTTGTTCTATGAGATTTAAGTCAGGGCTCTGAAATGACCAGGACAGTTTTTGAACAAACATTTTGTCAAACCAAATCTGTACAAGCCTCGATGGAGCCCAACGCAGCAGTTATCTTCTGGAAAGAAAAATGGGTCTTCTCCAAAATATTGCCGTAGATTTATGAGTGCAGCATTGCCTGAATGTTCACATGCATCTCAGTAATTAAGTTCACTTCCAATCCCAGTAATTAACGAAACCAGATCACGAGAAACACCCTCGCACAATTAAATTTGCAGTACCAAATTCAACAGTCCTTAAATGCAGTCACTAAAGAATCGTTCACAGTTTTCACTATTAACACTTTCACTTTTAACGTTCACACTATTAACTCACTATTAAAACTTTTATAGCTTTCAGTTACGCATCTAATTGCATCACCCACCAAAAACATTTTTTGGGAGTGTCCAGATACTTTTGGCCAGATAATGTAGGAAACACGAACATATTTCCTCTGCCTTTTGTTGTGTCCTCAAACAAAACTAGAGCTTCCAAAAGAAGAAAAAGTGTTTCTGTTAAAACTTCAGGGTGCGAAAAAAAATAGCATTAATGCTGCAAATGAAATCTTGTCAAGCAGCATATTACTTTATATTTAAAATACTGTAAATTTATTATAATGATCAATAATAAAGTTTTATCCTTCAAAAATATATACAAAAAGTGGAGGTGCGTCTTACAGGTCGGTACGTCTTAAACGCTGACAAATATGGTAGTATGAAGTGACAGCTCATACTTCGAGGTGCATTAGAGATTAATGATTATTGGTTTATATAATGCACTATGACCTATCTAACCTCTATACACGTGATAGAGGCTAACCACCACCAACTATGATAAATGTCAACAGGAGATGATCTTCGTAGTGGAGTTTTACCTAAATCAACTTCCTCTAGATAAAACCTTTAAGCAGTAATGAGAAAAAACACGTGCATTTATTACGCATCTGAGATCGAAATACTCTGATTCTGTCCTGGATAATTTGATCCCGATGATATGCTGATAATCTAATTTCATACCCCTTCTGCTCCTGACTATGATATTATAAGCAGTACTTTTTATCTTTGCTAATAGCATTATTGTAAATCACTAACCAGACTAAGCAACTCTGAAATTTTACATATATCAAGTCATCCCAAAATCAGTTGCTCTTCAGTGCTTACATTATTTAGCTAATATTGCATTTTATTAATTTCATATTATTAATTTTGTATTCTAATATATATTTTAAAAATTTTAATTTTATTTGATTTATACTGTGCTTTCAAAAATCTTTTTAATATTAACATTTTTAGGATAAGTATTTCTAAGTAACCTTTGTAAATTAGCTTAAATACAGGACCATGTATGCAACAGAGATATTTGTGTAAACTTTCATGAAATAAGCGTTTTGGTATATGAAATAACTTCTATAATATGTGTCTCAAAATATCATGTCTTAACCAAATCGTCTTGTGTTTATTTATCGCTGTATATCATAACATGTAACTGTACAATACAAGTACAATAAGTGCAATAAAAGCAAACATATCGTTTGCTTTTATTGTACTCTACATGAAAGCATTAAACTGTTGCGTTACGTATTGGAATACCCTGCTATGTTCTCAAGTGTCAGAAAAACTGCCACAGGATTGTACATTCAAATAATGAAGGTATGCAACCAATCAAAGATAAGATGCCCCTAGATCGAATCTTTATAAAAAAAAACTGTCTATAAATGCTGTTAAATTGGTTGTTGTTACTATGAATGTTACTTGTTGTTCTTACTCAGTTGTTCTGAAAAGGTTATCAAGTTTTAAATGATGATATGTAGCATCTTTGAGGTAGCAATGAAATCTAGAATTTCGAGTAAGATCATTTCATGAATATAACATAAATAACGATTGCCCACAAAACATCGAATCTCAGACAATACTGTGGGTGGAAAATAATCTTAAAAGAACGAGATCATCGAGACTGACGAGAATTCTTAAAGGAGATATATATGCAACGATTAATCAAATTTCTGCAAACTTCAGTGATGGAGCATCAGCAAATATCAGCTTGGGAATCGTTCAGTGAACTGTTTTGCATGAACTTTTGGAGCCTTACAAATTACACCTATTTTGACAGTGTACTAAAAAAAACTTATACCTCATCTGAACCCTTCAACTCCACCATTAAACGGCCAATGACTGGAAACACAATGCCTGGTCAGGTAAGTCTCGTTTCTAATTGTATTGGGTAGATAGACATAAAAATGTATGGTAAGCATCTCATGAATCTATGGACTTTACATATTAAGAAAGTAATGCTCAAATTAATGGATCTCTATGATGATATAGATTGCGTGTGTGTGCTTTCAGTTGGTGTGTGTAATTTGGAATCTCTGTTATTTCCGCTGATGTATCTTACAGGCGATGGATATGTAAGCATCCAATGTGATTACCTCCATCCATTCAATTTCATTATTCATTCCAAAAGACTTGGACAATTCCAACAAAACAATCATAAAAGGTATATATTTTCGAGCGACTCCAGGACAACTCTTCTTATTTTATACGCTTCGCAGTGGCTACCTGAATTCTAAAACATGAAGATTACGCCTGGGATACCTTGCTAAGCTAAGTGCCATCCAGGAAATACGTCCACCATCATGAATTTCCTCAGATTTGTGATAGAATCTTGCGTTAAGGGAAAATTGCCTACAAGATGTCATCAAATATTAATGGAATCTCGAAAGAATTATACATGATAATAGAAAGGTGTACCAGATTTTCTAGCACTTGAGTGTAATTCCTCTTTAATATGTGGGAAATGTTCCGATAAATCTCTGGAGATAAATTAGAATGACGATGATTTATGCCAAACCTTTCTCAAGAATGGTACATTTTTATGTTGATTAAATTAATTACATTCCATTTTTAAGTATTCTCGCATCAATACAGACAAACTGACAAAAGATTTTGTTTTTTAACTTATGTTCTATATATTTAGATACTCCTCTGTGGCTCCTTCTCCACATTGCCCCAATCAGAAACGAGAAGGATGTTGTAGTTCTGTTCCTTCTCACTTTCCGTGACATCACTGCCCTTAAACAACCTGTAGAAGAAGATACTACTAAAGGTAAAAAAAAAGGTTTGTTCATTATGCAAAGCATTGCACCTTTTCTGCATGGTAGCTTAGACCATTTCTTCTGGATGTGTCACACCAAGTTACAGCACTGCTTCCATTTCTACTAGAATTTAGAAAACTGTCTGGTCATCAGCTTGACACAGATGGCACTCAAAGTATTTCATCGTAAGCAAAGTTTTAAATAGCAAACTCATTTATACTTTTCTAGATCACGTTAGTTCATTTTTATTTATTGTTATCAAGAACTCAAAGAACTGGAAATATATATCAGTTTTTCTTATGCTGATATATATAGAGGTTCGCATGCAGACGGCACAAATGTACTATGGTTAAAGAAAAATATCCGATTATCAGAGTAAAAACACATATAGCCATTTTTAAGATTTATTTTAAAAATGGTTATATGTGTTAAAAAAACACATATAAACATTTTTGATATCCTTATCTAATGATAAACAAAAATTATCATGATGAGTTCTAAAATACAGAATTTAAGATATTTATTACCAAAAGAGAGAGAGATAAAATGTAATATATACAGTTAACAGATCTGGATTACTTAAAGAATTTAATGCTCTAAACTAGAAAATACTCAGCATGAGGATTAAATTTGTGTTTTATTTTACATAATAATATGTAAATAATTATATTACTTAAAATTTCAGAAATTATTTAAGATAATATAAAACTGAATATTATTTTATTTATATTGTGATTAATTAAACTGACATAAAATTAAATCACTAAGTCCTTTTTTAATGTCAGATCCTCTACTTAAAAATCAATGCATATTTAATCGGATATTTTTATAACTGTTTAATAGTTGCACTATATTTATAACACCATATTTCATAGAACTATTTGGGTGCATTAAGTAGTATCTTTCCTTCTAGTAAAACATTTTATAGATTACTCTTTGAAAGTAATTATTTTACATGCTTTATTTTTAAAATTATAAATATATAAATGAAATTTCTTTTAGTTTTGTTTCAAAAAGATATTATTAAATTTAAAATTAAATAAATAGCAAAGCATTTTTACATTGCATATT
Source organism: Latrodectus geometricus (assembly GCA_026290005.1). Lineage (NCBI taxonomy): Eukaryota > Metazoa > Arthropoda > Arachnida > Araneae > Theridiidae > Latrodectus > Latrodectus geometricus. The sequence goes on along the minus strand of JAPDSC010162384.1, from coordinate 171,397 downwards.
TCCTAAATAATAGTTTTATGGACTTTAAATTAATGCAATATTTTTAATAATTATTTTAAAATCAAATGCTATTTTTATTTGCCATGTAAATTATACATATTCTTTCTCAGAAAAACTACTTCAAAACAAAATAAAGATGTAATTGATTTGGAAATGGTATGTTTTCATAATATTTCTTTAAGCTTTTAAATTGTAATATTTACTTAATATTAATTTAAAAAAAAGTGCAAATAATTTAAATTTTTAGATAATTTTCAATGGTACAAAAATTTAAACGCCTTGCATATTTTTATAAATGTTTGAGTTCTAATGTAGCTAATTTCAAAATGAAGTCAATATATCATCATAAATTTCGAATGGTGTATATTTGCAGGATATTTAATTTACTGATTTAATTTACTAAATTACTGATTTACTAAAATCACTAAAAAATATTAACTACATCAACTACTTATTAAAATGAAACTCTGTGACTCATTATTTTCTTGTAGTAAAAGTTCTAGAAGTTAATTCTTTGTAAAAATGATGAGTTTTCGATCAGAGGATCAATTAAATAATATCAATTTTTTATTTTTGAAAATATGATTTCTTCGAAAAAAAATTTTTTAAACCTACAAAACCTTAAGAAATTTTTATTTTACCTTCATTAACCTTCGCTAAGAAATTTCTTTCTTAACTTTACTTATATTTTAAATATTATCTTCTCTATTCTTTCATAAAAAACTTTAATCAATTGAATTACCAAAATTTTTTAAGAAAAATAAAATGAATTATTGTGAAAATATCTCACTCGCAAATTCATTAATTGAGTATCAAAAGGATAAAAGGAAAATTTAATTTTATTTTCTCTATAACACACACGATTTCTTTTAATTTAGAATTAAAATCAACAATCTATAAAATACTTGTATATAAACTCTAAAATGAAATGAACATAGAAATTACTTTAAAAGTAATGAAATTCTATAAAGACAATTTCACTAACCGTATGCATTATGTCACACTATTATTTTCGAAAATAAATTGAAACATGATTATAATATCTCATACAAATCTAGGGTTTTGTCTAAAACATAAACGTAAATCTCGTAAATTTTGATAGATGTATGAACCAATTTTTAAATAGTTTAAGCTTAAAAACAACATACATAACAAATTCTTTTATAAGGAAAAGTTCAGAACATTTTGTATATATATTTATATATTATACTTGATAATTTATTACATACACAAAAAATTTTCTTAGATTTTCCTTTCCTGATTTTAAAAAAAGTTTAAGCAGAATTCAAAAGAACTTCAAAATTTTTATAGAATTCACAACATACATAGTTATACCAAGAAGTTAAAAAACCATTAAATATGCATATAATTTTCTCTGTTTAAATGGAATTTCTTATCAGATCATTATTGATCCTTATCGGGAAATTTTTAGTCAGTTTTCTAATTTTGTGAAACGACTAAATGCTTCCCGTAAATGTAAAGAGAAAAACTGGAAATAAATGTAAAAGTTTGTATCAAGATAAACAATTATAGATTTTGCCTTCAAATAATGGAAAATGCTTTAGTATTTTGCATTTGGGTTTATTTCCTAAAGAAAAAGCAATTATTCCTTAATTATTGGTTTTGAAAATAGAAAATCTAATTTAGTTTTTGTTTTTGATAATGCTTTGCAATATTCGTATTGAAAATCGGTTTTTTTTACATTTTCTATGTGTGATATTTTCTGTAAAGCGTGTTTCAAGAATATATATTGTCGTTTCTTTAGAATAAATATTTTTGAATTTCCATTCAAGCTCGAAAATTTACAACAGATATTTTCAAATAATACTTAAAAGAGGTACATGACTCTTAACATAAAAATACAAACTTTCAATTACAATAGATACCATATATATCTTGCCATTTTATTTCAGATCCACATCTATAGTATGTTTATTTTTAAAATGAAACATTTTTCAATTCAAGTGGAATGTTTGGTTTCCCCTAAGAAGTTATTACTAAAATCAATCTCTCCAAAATTATTTTATTTAAAAAATTCTAGGCTTTATAGAAAATGAAGTTTAATATAATTTAAGCAATAAAAATCTAAACTTTAATACATAAATCAATTGCTTTTACGAGTCAACTGCTTTGTGACCAGCCTTACAAATAATAATGAGCTTATTTAAATTTCAAATATTCTTCACAGTCATCGAATAGTGGCAGCAAGCTAAATCACAAGTGCAATTGAATTTTTTTCAATATTTTGTTATATCTTTCACTTTTTTTCTCATAGCACTTCAAAATTTTTTTCTTGTGAACAATATATGAAATTTTATTCTAAAAAATCAATGTAATTATTTGTAATGCAATGTAAAAAATTAATGTAATTATTTGTAATGCAATGTAAAAAATCAATGTAATACAAAATAAAACTATAATTCCCTAAATAAATATGTCATCGGAATGAGTTTTAAAACAAAACAATAGTTCCAAAATATTTTTGTCTTAATATTATGATATATTTTTCAATAAAAAGTTTAATTAAATTCATATATAGTTATCTTACATAAACACAAATTTAAGTTAAATACTCTTGTAGGATTTGTATATTTAGAACCATAAAGATATCTGAATACTTTAAGCTATGAGACATGAAATTTTATATAAATAAAGAGCATCCTTAATATTTTGAGACATTTGAAGCAACCATCTATATATAAAATTATCTTTTCAATAGTTTATATCCTGAGTAAAATCGCCCATTACTTCTCCAATAATGTCTAAATGGCTCTTTTAAAGATTATGGCTAATTTAAGGCATGTATTCAATAGCTTAATGATCTTAATCATGTGCACCAATTAAACAACATCACTTATTTTTTAAATATTTCCATTGAAGCTCAATGTTATGATATTCAATTACATAATTTTTGGTTTTTATAAGTATTTAGAAAATAATGATAACGGTTAGCGTTCTGACCGTCGATTCAATAGTTCGTGCGTTGTAGTTCCACTTTGGAACATGGATATTTATAGTGGTTCAAAATCCACTTTAAACAGCAGATACCTGTCTAATTTAACCTGAATGTGCAAAAATGACCATTTTGTAAGAAACCGACCAATATCTTGAGATACATTGCATTTATTCTCGCAACCAATTAATATTCCGAATTTTTATTAACAACCTAATTATGCATAAAAATTACTAAACATATAAGGGTATTAGAAAATTTTCACAAAATTTAAGTTTCTGAAAATAATTTCAAAAATTAGGGATAAAAATATTTTATACTGCTTACATATAGAGTATAAAAAGTTCAATTTTTATAATGTGAAACACGTAATAAAGTAATTTTTCAGTTTTGTCAGAATATTTCAGAAATAAAAAATAATGATAATATACTTACTAAATTAATAGTATTTAATAACTATGTTACCAATTTCAAAATTAAGTCTTATAGATATTAATTCTTTTATGATTTTTTTTACAAATAATATATTATATAATCCAATATTTTGCAAATGACTTGGTATTAAGGGTGTAAGCGCTAATTGCCAAACTATTAAAAACTTTGAGAATTCTAAGCACTTTTATTTTAGATTTCTTTCGAAACGTGATCAGTTCTAATAAATCAAAAATAAATAGATGTATCAGATACACACAACAGACATTATTGAATCAATTCCAAGTGAAATGAATATTGCTTTCGAAGTTTAAGATTAAAAGTTCATTTTAAATCACCAAAATGAAATTTTGTGAAAGATAATAAGACGTATAAAAATTGTAAAACTTTAAATAAATTAGTTTATCTTTAGAAAACGAAACAATTTATAAGACAAGTATAAATTTTCTAAAAAATGGCCTTGTGAAATATCTGTTAATTCAGAAAAAATGTTTTTATAAATCTCAAACTTTTATCTTCAAAATAATGTTGATATATTAAGCCAAATACGTTTATCTGATTATTTGAATTAGAAATCTTTGTAATGTATCGAAATAGGTCTATCCCAAGCAATACAAGACAGCTTAATGTCTTTCACTGTGGCCTAACATATTTGGAATCAATTCAAATGTGAGCAATTTAACTTTACGAAGGCCAATTTCTGGTCACCCACGTGTTACTGTTCTCGATAATCATTTTCTATTTCTGTGTATACAAAAAAAAAAAAAAAAAGAAGAAGAAGCAGTTTTGTAGCGCAACTGATTGAGGCCCAATTTCTGGCAACTGGAATAAGAATGTCGGTTATCATTTTCTGAAAATGTTTTTATGACTAAAACTCTTATGCAAGGATGTTATTAAATATTATCTCATTAAACCAAATATAAAAATAGATAGGCCTAATTAATATGCGTTAGGAAATATAGTGTTTAGACAGAGAATGAATTGTACTTAAATCTCTTCGATTAATTTAGGTTCATTTAAAAAGGGATTCTCAAAGTGTTATTTCATTGCTATTTATTGAGGGAGTAAAGAACACAAATCACAGTGTATCCAACAGGATTTATTGGAAATGGAATTATCATGTGGAAAAAATATTCTTTGAAAATTCCCGTATATAGTTTTTTTATGTAAAAAAAATTTTTTTTACAATTCTGCTCTTGAGAAAATGAAAAAATAAAATATAGTTGCATATCAAAAACTATATTGACCTATATATATTTAAACGACAAAATGAGCACGTTGATGACAAAATTTAACTAACCCAGAAATCTAAGAAATCAAGTTTTAGAGGAATTAAAATAAAAAGAATTTTTTTCTTTTCCCGATTATTATAACTAATTAATTGAGTGGATTATTCTAATATATATGTGGTAGCGTTGTTATAAAATTAATTAAGAATTGCAGCAAAAATAAGCAACATCTAAGCGAATTATTAGTAGTTAGCAAGAAAATATACAGAATAGAAAAACTATTTTTTCGAATAATTAATGATAACATAAATACGTTATCAATGTAAATTGTAAATATTGGATAATGTTTAAGTTGAAAATTGTGTTAGTATATTATATTTTTATTTAGAGTAACTAAGGAAACATACTTACACACATCATTTAGAAGAATATTATGAATTTCAATTATAATTATACAGAGTGGAGTAAATCACAATTCTCAACACAATTGAAAATTACGAATACAATTTAATGCTCAAAATAATGTTTTGATACTATAACTAGTTAATCTTAAAAATAAAACACTAATCTTTAACTTCAAATAAAAATTAAAATTATAAATAAGCATTAAATATAATAATTATTGAATTGTGTAATTTTTATAAGTTCATTTGCAATACAATAATTGATTTATAATAACAATACAAATTTTTAAAATGCTATGAACAGTATTTTGATTATATTTTAACGTTAAACAAAAAGATCATTTAATGAGTTTAGAGAAAAAAAAATTACCGAAACAACCAAAACACTAAAATTAAAACTCTGAAAGTACTGTTATTAATATTACCAAAACCAATACATGAATAATAAAAAATTTTATTACAATAAAAAATATATCATTATTTATAAAGAAAACATCTTGGGCTTGAAACTTTTGTTAGAATATTAAATGATAAAATATTTTAAAATTAATGTTTAATGTAATTAACTTGAAATTAAAGCATAGTTTTAGAGAATGAAACTAAACCTTAAATAATTGCATTCTTATAATTTTTCAAAAGGAAATATTTTCTTACTTAGGCAGCTTGCATGTAACTAACTTTTCAAGCCAAATGAAATTTTAACATTAAATAAAGACTAAAATTTGTGCAAGAAAGCCTTTCTAAAAATATCAAGCTGGGACTTAAAATTCCATGAGAGAAAATTTACCTTAAAATTAAACTCTTAAAAATAAAATAAATACTAGAGAAATAATTTTCAAAATCTAAAAATTTTGAGAAATTACTTCTGTAATGATGAATGTTTTATTCATTGTCTGTATTAAGAGCATGTATAAAATTCAATATATATAATATTTTTTTATTTTTCTTGCACAAGTCAGAAATTTAAGTAAGAGTGATATCAATACTGCATATGTTGAAAATAAAAAATGCTTGAACTTGTTCAAGCATTTTTTTATTTTCAGTTCAAGCATTTTTTCACAAGCATTTTATCACAAGTTCAAGCATTTGTTTATTTTATGCATATGCTATATTTTCTATGCTATATTGCTATATTTTCGATATATTGCTTAGATATGTATTTGGATGTACTGAAAATCATTGAAATTCTTAACAATTTCAAGAACTTCAATAATTTAAATGTAATATTCAGTAACTCACACACACAAATTTTATTCAGTATTATTATAATAATTTTATATTAAAAACATTTTGATTTTCTGTTAGACTTTATGGATTGCAACTGATGTAATTCCCGGAATGTTTTCCAGATTTTCGTATGATACAGGAATAAGGTTCATTACCTCATTAGAGTTCTCCCGGAAAGCTATGATGTATCTAAAAAGTTATACAATAACTTCTAACTATTAAGCTATCAATTTCGTAGTGTCAATCATGATAAATATTTATCATCTCCACAAGTTAAAATAGTTATTTCCTAGACATAGTTATTAGTTAGTAAGAGTGGTGCTAAACACACACAAAATACTGAAAATCTCAATATGAAAATTCAAAATAAATTCGAGGTGAACCAGAATCTACGCTTAATGAACTGTTGAAAAATAAGATTCAGATGCAATTTTTATCTTAAAATTTTATAAAAGTAGCCGTTCAATTACTTCGATTACTCATTGTAATTTTATTTACAAAAAGAATAGGATATTTTACTTTGAAATGTTTTAATTACTTACAGAATACAAATCTAATTCTGTATTTATATCATATAAATATAAGATTTGAAGTAATTAGATCTGATTATTTTTACAGTGGGGCTTAGCAAGTTCGCCCGTCTTGCCCGATCAGTTACCAAAAGTCGTTCTGTTTTTGTTCAACAGTTTTCTTCTCATTTGCCTGCCATCAAAGCAGATTCAACAAAACAGTCCCAAATCGCACATGTGAGTAACTATAATGTATGTTTTGCTTCGTTTTATTCTTTCACTTATTAATAAATTAAGACTGTATTATTATGAAAAGTTACTAGTTTTTGATTGATGCCTCTTGTATGACTAGAATTTATGCAGATGTTACTTTGTCAGGTGTCTAGTTTCATGTGTCAACTGCCGTTTCACTTTTTCAACTGACTATTCACATGTATTCTATGACTGCATATACTCCTTGCATATTTTAATTCAAAAATACTCAGCAAATTCATTTTCATCGGCAAATGCTGTTAAGATATATAAAAACATTTTCGAGTCTCAGTAACAATACTTTGTCAAATTTTATTATTTTTACTGGATCCAAAATAATAAAATTATAAAGTAAAAATTTTACTAAAATTTTAGGAAATGTAGGAATGAAATTCAAATTTAAAAATATAAAACTGAGTTGAAAATTAATTAAAATTCAGCAAAGTTTTCTAAAGTTGAATGTAATTTAAAAATTATAAAATTGTCATCAAGTGCTACTAATTATTATTTTACGTGAATTTTCTTATTTAATTATAATTATCTGAATGTTTATTAGCGAATAAATGTTAATAATAACTAAATATTCAACTGTCATTAAAAATTTTTTAATATCCTAATTTTAAGTATCAATAGGGATAGTATAAATTATTAGGTTTCGTACATGTAGAGAGAAAATTTAATTTAATATCATTCTAGGGTAAAAAAAATCATCTTTTTGTTTTTCAAAAATCTTCATTTTTATGATTAACAATTTTCACAGAAACATATTATCATTATATAGTTTTCAAAAGTAAAAAATCTATATAAATAAAGTTAAATGTTAAACAAAACAATAATTAATTAACATAAATTACTATATGATACGAAGATGTAAAATGTTTTGAAAAGAGTAAAGAACAAATTTATGAAGTTTCGTCAGAAACTGATGAAATTTTTTTGTTCTAAGAAAACTACAGAAAATATATATTGCTGTTATAGAGACAAAAAATACCAGACTTTGATCATTGTAATAATGACGCATGTTCAAAAAATAAAATTAACTTTTTCTTATTTAATATAATAGTTATATGTTAATAATTAAAATAGATATAATCAGTTTATTAATTTAAAAAGCTAAAATTTGAACATTTATTTTTCAGACTGTGCACCTCCCGTTATTACTTCATGACTTTGATCTAATTTAAAGCACTACTTTACCACAATGCGGAACAATAAATTCTAACAATATAGTCATTCAGGTTATTTGATCTCATTAAACATGATTTTTGGCTGTGGAAAGTATTTTTCACGGAATCTATATCTAAAACAAAATATTTGGCAATATTTGTTCTGAAAGATATTTTCAAGTATTTTGGTGTAAAAAAAAAATAACTACAATATTAGTAATTCAAAAATAATTACAGTAACTATTTTTCGGTTTTCATTCAGTATATTTATTATATTAAATACTAATAAAATTGCATTTCATATGAACCTACAAAATAACTTTTGAATTTCTCTAAGGTGCAGAATTAAATGAAAAATTTACTGTTATGTAAATTGTTACTTTTGCTTGCTTGTATTATCCACCTAGAGCGAGAAAAAAAAAGATTTTTTTTTTTGGGGGGGGGGAGGATGTTCAATCTTTTTTTCACAAAAATGTATATTTACCGTTTAAATTTGATAGATTTCTTACATTATTTTCATTATTATTAAATTAATACATTTGTCAAATATATTACATAACTGAATTATTATTAACATATCAGGAGAATTTCTTCTAATTCCTGAAAAATTTCTTATATTTTATTTAAAAATAAAAAAACGTTCTTAAAAATCGCTTAATCTTCTAAATAATTGGTGATAATTTTACTTTTCCTTAACGCTAATTGTGATGGGTAAAATATGAAAGATGTTCTTAATGTTAGATATATATTTGATACTTCATTAAAATAGTTTGTAGTTGTTCATTATAAGTAAAAGATACATAAATACATGCACAATGTATGATTAATATATACATATGGTAACATTATGTATATCGAGCATAAATACTAAAGAAACTATCATTTAAAACATTTCCACCTTATAAAAAGCTATGACATTATCATATGCAAGTATAAAACTTTAAAATTATGATTATTAATAAATTCTCACTAATTATAAACTTAATTTTCATACATTCAGATATATTTTAAATACATATTTAAAACTGAAATTATCCATTAAACAGGCGTATGAATAAAAGTAAAATCCTGCTGATATATTGAAATGAACACGTCATGTCATTACTGATGTTTAAATATAACAAAATGAAAGAGTAAAAATTTTTAGGGAGTACTTTGAATCATTGAGCCCACTGTAGCCTAGTTGGTTAGGGTGTCTACTAGCAATCACAGGTGGTGGGTTCGATTCCTTGCCAACTACAGACTGTCGTGTTCACTAATGGTGACTGGGACACGTAAAATATGCCCTGGTCTCAAATGTCCTCCATATTCCCATTCCAAATTAATACCTCTGGGGACGTTAGGAGCCAAATCTTGGGCCTTCTCTGGCTTCTTATCTCTAAATTGGAATACCCAGATAGTGCTGCCAACTATGAGCTAAGTCGTACTTCCACCCTCGTAAGGGGGGGGGAGCTCTGTTCAAAAAAGGAAGATGCTTTTTCTGATTTCATTCGTCTAGTCCCCAGTAGTCGGGCTTGGCTTCGCCTAGTGTCATTGTTGAAACAACAACACATTAAACTATTTGAGCTTCAAATTTTGGGAACAAATGTTAATTGTCTAAAACATTTAATACATCTGTAAGTGAACAACACTTCACATCACAACTTATTTATCGATATCGTTCAGCAATGGAGAAAACGATTGGACAATACATGCTCCAAAATACATATATTTTCTGTACTTCAGAACTTTTTTGCCTTATTCCCATTGTTATACATACATGTCAATTCATTCAAATTATTCAGTTGATATGTGATTTAAATATCTATGAACTAAGTCAAGATCGAGCCTTTAGAAAGAATCGTGTTTCTTTGATCATTTCAGCTGTGATAAAACATTTTTTTTTTTATTTCTTTATGAAAACATAACCAAAATTTCCTTATAGGCAATATAAACTCATCATCTGCCATATATATATGGAAACATTACGTAGTAAATACATATAAGGAATATTCTAATACTATATAAAGTAATGATATAGAAACACATAATATTCAGATTTTTAAATATCTGTTTTTTTTTCTGTTCCTGTACTCATTGGCCAAATAAAATAGAAATTCTGGAATCATCCACTGAACGAAAAAACATTTAAAATATTCACTAATGATTGAACTCTATTGAAACAATTTCATTCAATCAGTATA